>JANFOE010000287.1:0-199478 GCA_025667525.1 Glebionis coronaria
AAACTAACCAATAATCATTTAAATACCATAAGTAACAAATCCCAACAATAAAAACACAAAATCAACAACTTTTTAAGATCAAACTTGAACCAAATAAAAACTTAAGAACTTGCAATAAAAAGATGATGAAGAACAAGATGAATAAAAAGATTGGAATTGAAAGATTAATGTAAAGGTAAACAAGAGTAATGATTAAACACTTACAAGATTTAAAGAAAATTAAAAATCACCAAACACCCTAATGGTGTTGGTGATGGAACGAACCAAAGATACTGGGAAGGAGAAAATTAAAGCTCACTCCCTAAAAATGTGAAGGAAAAATCCTTTTATAGTCCTAGTGGTTGGTTGGTGAGTGGGCTTTCTTCTCTCTCTTTCGTCTTCTCGTCTTTTCAGAAAAGTTGACGTTTTCGATTCTGATTCGGGATTTGTCGTCGATTAAATTCAACTCGTCTTTTAATTTCTTCGTTTAATAGACTTGAGTTTCTTCGACTTATGTAAATCTTCCATCTTTGGTCCTTTTCTTCGATAAATCTTCGAATAGGCCCATTGACTTCAAATCTTTTGCATCTCTTGGACAATAGACTTCGTCTTTAGTCTTTTTCCTTGATAAAACCCGTGCAATCCCATGTTTTCTTTAATATTCATCCGGTTAGCTCTGAAAACACAATAAACACAAAAACCACGCATAATTCCAAACAAATGATATTAAATACGTGTTTTGGTCTCGTTTTAGCCAGAATTAAGTGGTAAAAGGATGGGTGTTTACACACCTATCAGTTATGAACTAGTTATAGATATTGTAATCTAGAAGAACCTGATATGAATTTATTAAAAGATGTTTATGATATCTGAAACTTTAGGAGGTATATATTGGTAAATTACCTAAACTTTCGCCATTAAGGCAAATTGAAATTGGTATTGATTATATTTCCGGTGCTGCACCTATGACATGTGCACTGTACGTCAGCACCATCTGAATTTAAGGAATTACCGTACAACTGAGAGAGTTGTCGGAGAAAGATTTTAGTATACCAAGCCTGTCATCATGAAGAGCTATGGTGTTATCATTCCTTATATTTATAGATTACTGTGAACTGAGTAAATTGACAATCGAAAACGAAATCCATAACTCGAAATGGAAGATTTGTTCGATCATTTACAAGGTTCTAGCGTATGTTTTAAAGATTTGACTCACGGCATGGTTATCATCAACTTCGCATCTGCGAAAAAGATTATCTATTCCAATCACTACATCCGGTACTTGTAATGAACATTATGAGTTTCACGTGATGTCATTTGGATTGACTAATACACATGTAGCATTCATAAATTTGGTGAATCACGTGTGTAGGCTGTAATTTGATAAATTCATGCTTGTGATCATTAAGGACCATTTGTTTGATTATAAGAATAAGAATGAGTTAATAATTATCTATAGATTGCCCTGAATTGGCCGAACAATGAAAACATGAACCTTAAATATTTAACATAAGACTTAATTCTTTACATGATTTAACCGTGTGATTAATAGATAATGGAAGCTATATTGACTTTTCAAAGATTAGAACCATTAACGCTTAGGGATTAAAAACTTAATCCTTTACATAAAATGACCGTTAGATTAATAATGGTAAGATGTATGCATATAGACTCTTCAAAAAATTAAGAGCCCTTTTAAGACTTTGGATTTTACCAAAAAGAAATGGAAATATGTTTTGACAAATGTTTTAACAAAGGATTTTTAAAGGGATTATTCCCTTATACACAAACCATTTAACTAAACTTCTGTTTAGGGGTAAATGTTTGTGTATACCTCAAGATAACTTAAGAAGGATTGAGTAAAACCCATTTAAACCATAACTTGAAATTTGAAACGATGATTTTTACTTTTCAAACTAAGAAAACTTTGACCAAAGTATAAACAAAGATTTTTCGAACGTTTACGAATCTTACTAATTATTTTCGATAAATTAACAAAAATCTTGTTAATTAAATTCAAATTTATTTTTGAACATTTTATATAATTGGTCGAACTAAGAAATTTAAAACTTTTACGTTTACGCTTCACAAAAATTAACTAATAATTATTTAATTAATTATAATAATTATCGACGCTTTAGACGACGGATTGAGTAAAACGGATAAAAATGATAGTAAAGACGAAACTAAAACATAGAAGATATGAAGAAAGAATTTGGAATAAATACGATTGTGATATTTATTTCATCAGGAAGGTGAACGTAATTACTGACGCATAATATAGAAAGAATATCTGAGTGAATTGTGGACATGATAATTACATCATCATGAGAAGTGAATATAGATACTGACATATTATATAAAAAAAGATAAGAACCAGTTAGGACATGTTCCTTAATAATGAAGGTGCAAAATAAATTGTCGAACGATATAAAAATAAACGATGTTTGTAAGAAGGATAATATAAATAGTGAAAGGTTTCACGGCTAGTATGAACCATTAGAGTTGAGAAGCCGATAGCGTTAAATGTTTTAAAGGCCACTTGTGGTTGCCTAAATATGGAGATTGTGAGATATATTTATGTTGGAATTTGTAAGTATAAGTATTATATGTATGTCATTTTTGACTAAAAGTATCTTTGTCTGAAGAAGTTGTATTGATAGATTATGAAGGCAGACATCGCCTCATACATTAGTAAACGTTTAGCTATTGCAAAGGTCATCATCTGAATTTGATTCGATTTGGGTCATCGTCGACAGACTGACCAAATCTGCTAATATCATTCCCGTTAATGATAAATGCAAAAGAGTTATGTAAACATAGTGTGCCTGTATCGAACATCTATATCAAGATCCTCGCTTCGCATCGAATTTCTAGAGATTTGCTCAGAAACCATTGAGAACGAACCTTGATGAGAGTACTATATACCACCCCAAATCGAAGGGACGAGGTAAAGTAACGATACAAAGTAATATAAGTGTTGTTTTATGTTTGAATGATTGACCTTTGGTAATAGACCGTATAATCGTTTTCCTTTGGAGAGATTATCATTGATAATCATCTTGTTAGGATTGAGATCGAATCTTGTTAGGATCTATATTAGAGCATCTATAAGCAGGAGTTGAGATGAAGACATCCGACATACACCCATTGTGAGTTGGACATGTCTCTTAGGTTTAAGGTTTCCTGTGATGGCGAACCTATCCTTGCAAAATACCCGACCCGCGAGATCTGAACTGATTGTTGAAATTAGGATCTGATTAGGATCTGAACTGATTGTTTTATGTTTGTATGAACTGATTGTTGAAATTGAAATTAGAACATCATGGATAGAGAAAGTAAGTCAACATTTAGCCTGATCTTATTCCCGTAGTTATGTTTGATGAAACTCGCGTATTATAATGGATTACACTTGTGAGAAAAGACCGAATGTGGAGGAAATACCCACATGGCTTTAACTCTATAAGAAGCGAGTAGTAAGATGATCTTTGAGGACAAAGATCCTGTTTAGGGGTAAATGCTGTGACAATCCGTCAATTTATGGTTGATATTTTATTCTTGAATATTATTTAAAAACATTATTTTAATGTTACAATATGAACTCACATATTTTTTGGGAAGAAATTTGGATTTACGTCTTGGAGTAGCATCGACTACGTCTAAACCGGAGGATTCAACGTTACGTGCTTACGTTTACATACACCGTCTTTGGTGACAGTCCGACATTTCAGAAAATAAATTTGTCCGTGAATATTATTTTGGAGTTTTAAATTTGTGTTGGTTCATAAACTCACAAATTTACGAGAAGAGATTAGGACTTACGATTTTATTTTAACGTCCTTTACGACTAAACCGGGAACCCTAGGATTACGTATTTACGTTTTCGAACTCCGTTTTTTATGAAACAATTTTTATTGGATTCGTTTTATGACGTTGATTCATAATCTATAAAAACGTTTTTCGTAAAACGACCCGAGGGCACGCAAATCGAGGAAACTAGAATCGAGGAATACCCGTAAACTAGTGAGATGGGACAAAATACATTGTCCCACCCCACTAATATACATGGGGCGGCCAAAACTCACCAACACTTGTGAGGTGTCACAACCTTAGCTAGTTTATTACAAGTGGAACCAAAGCTTACTCTTTAAGCTTTGTTTAGTCAAAAACCACTAGCAACTCTCATTTCCATTTTTCATACATGCAAACAACACACACTTTCTCTCTTGTTCTCCCTATGTGCCGTCCCATATCTCAACCAAAATACCCCATTCATACAATTCTTAACCACAAACATATGTTATAATTAACATATGTTAATCTCCATTCAAAAAGATGAAGATTGGTGCAAGTTATAACATCCAAGGAGGAGTATTCATGGTGTCTTGGTGCTGATTTTCCACAAGGAGTTCATGAAGCATGGTGGTCATTAAGATGGTCTTGGCTATGCACAAGTTTCTCCATCAAAATCCATGTTTTGATCACAACTTACATTATCATGGTGGTATAAAGATTGTCCTCCTCATCTTCTTGTTAATTTGATTATGTAAACATGTATTTTATTTCCTATTGTATATGTATATGATGATTATATGATGATAAAAATGTTATGTGGGGATTTGTTGTTGATAAATATGATTATAAAGGTGAAAAACTATAAGAAACAAGGTTAAAATCATGCTTAATTTACATGGCTGTATAAAACAGTAAAGAAACAGGTCATGGACTGATAAAATGATGAAATAGAATGGATTTACAGTAAGCTATGAGTCTTGTACACATGTGAGAGTTGGCCATGCAATTGAATCATTGTAATGAGTGAGATATGATCAAAACAAGTTTAAGGTATAAATCTGAGTTCACTGTTTTGGACGATTTTTAGAAAATATTTAGAAGATGATTCAACAGTAGCTATAGAAGAGTTAAATGTAGCACATATCATGTAGTTTATGTGATAAAAATTTGAGCTTCCATCTCCATATAGAACTCAAGATATGGCAGTTTTGATGAAAATGAAAATAAAAATCAGATTTTGGAAAATAAAGTATAATACTATTATATAAGCACTCAAAATTATATTGTATAAAATGTAAAGTTAAAACCCACTAATTCTTGGATTTTATTTATATAAATATGTACAATGATAAATAAGTGGACATTTTATAAAAATGGTAACTTGTTATGTTTTATAAGTTATAAAAACTATAAACTTGATTTTTACGACTTTTTCGGCTATCGCCGTAAAATTAACGTTTTTTCGCCAAATAAAACTTAGACGACCAAACCCGTCTAATGTAAAGTTTATAAAAGTCATATACTGATGTATAAGTATCTAATACAAGTAAAAACCGATAAAACCCGAACTATAAGAAATACGGACATTTACGAGCTAATTAAGCATATTGGACTAATAATTGGACTAAATAAGATAAAAACTTGTAAAAAGAACTTATTGGGCTTAACCCATTTGGGCCCAACATGGAAAGTATACATACTGATAAAATAAGTATGACAAGGATTAAAACAAGCTAAAAGAACTTATAATAAGCTTATAGGACTTAAAACGTGTAAATAAGTAAAACTAGTAAACTAGTATAAAAGTTATCGACATATAACACTAAAATGAGTAAACGAGAATGTGTAAACCCACTTGATCATCATATATATATAATCATCATATGTATACATAATTGTTATTTTTATAAAGTCATTGGACATGAGTCTAAGACGAGTATTATTTGTCTAGGTTTCCGTGATTGAAGCACGTACCGTACGTCAGAATTGCCGATAACCCGCCTTCCCACATCAACGTGAGTTCATAGCCTCGCACTCTTTTAAATGTTTTTATAAATGTTTTATAAACCCGCGAGGGAGATAATATGTTAGTTTTATAAAAATAGGACACCATTTGTCCCGATTGTTTGTTTATTGATTTTAGACCCGAATGATTGAATGACCCGATTGTATGACCCGATAAATGATTAATGGACCCGACAGATGAAATAAAATGGATTATTAAAGTTAGGTTATGTCACTAAAAGTTCCATTAGCATGAATTGTGAACTACCGGGAGTTGGTAGACGCTTATGCATTTAATAGTACTATTTGGGGACGATCACCCCAGTTCGCGCCTTGACGGTTGATCCCCGTCGTGCCACATTGATTGGTAAGCGAATTTATGTATGAGAAGATTTCCATAGCGTGACCTTTGTGACGAAACGCTACTTTAGATGGGCAAATTGAGTATCGGGTTAGCTACCCATTTTGGTTTAGTAAGGTAACAATGTCATGCGGCTTGTAATAATCCAAAACTAACGAAATTACTACTAGACGCTCCGAATTACGATGTATTGCCTGACTAGCAATACTGGGTCATACTATTGATATTATGTTTGTGTTTTGGTTTTCATAACCATATTCATATAACGGTTTATATTTTCATACAACGTCGTAAGACGTATTGTATGACGTTTTTACGACATTGGTTCGTATAATGATTTTTAAGGCTTTTTATAACCATATTCATATAACGGTTTTATATAATCTATACAACGTTGCGAAACGTATTGTATGGTGTTTTTAACGACAATGATTCGTATAATGATTTTAAGGCAAATGCCTATACTATGATTTTCGATAAAGATTTGTATAAAATGACTTTGGCTATTTTATGGCCTATTAAAATGATTTGTACAAGATGATTTTCAGTAATAATTTCGTACTGATATTATATTGATGGATTTTATTAAACTCTATGAATTCACTCGGTGTTATCGCTGACCTTTTCTTTTAACATGTTTTATCTCATGTACTTGAAGGTAATTCTCGGGAAGACAACAAGAATTCATGGCCCGCACTTAAACAATATTTTCCATTCAAATACTTTATAAAACTTTGTATGAAATAATATGACTTGGGACCGATGTAACTTTGATATTTATGAATGGAAATGATTTATTATTAAACGACGCGATTTTATGCGTTGTTTATGATGTGAGTAATGTGCTATCCCGTAACACCAACGAGTCTTCCGATGTATTAAGTTGTATAAATTTGGGGGTGTTACATATATATATATATATATATATATATATATATATATATATATATATATATATATATATATATATATAGAGAGAGAGAGAGAGAGAGAGAGAGAGAGAGAGAGAGAGAGAGAGAGAGAGAGAGAGAGAGAGAGAGAGAGAGAGAGAGAGAGAGAGAGAGAGAGAGAGAGAGAGAGAGAGAGAGAAGGAGAGAGAGAGAGGGAGAGAGGAGAGAGAGAGAGAGAGAGAGAGAGAGAGAGAGAGAGAGAGATGTGTAAAAACACACAGATACAACTCACATAATAAAACCCTAGCTGGTGGCTAGGATAATAAAACATAAGTAACCGTTGAGCCCATGGGCCAAAGACATGAGTTGTGCTTGGGCTTGAGTAGTATAGATAAATGGCAACCTTAGTCCCTCTATGTTGGGAATAAACTGACAAGTAAGATTCTAGCCGCTGACATGACTATTATAGCCGCTGACACGAAGCCGCTGACAAGAAGAATATTAGCCACTGAAAGATTGCATGAGCTGTGAAGATCAACACATTTTGTTTAAATTAGGAAGACAAGGACTAAATCTGCAAATGATGAATTCTTCAAGTTGGTGGACACAATATGAAGATAAGAAGTCAGAATATATTCTCAATTTTAAAAGATTTAGTCAATAAGTTATTTTCTATGTTTATCTTGTATATCTTCCTAAAATAGTTGATTCTAGCTTTTTGTACAAGGCTCCTTAGTGTATAAAAGGAGGCCTTAGGGTTAGACATAAGATATACTTTTCACATACTTTTCATACACTTTATGTTCATCTTTGATATATCAGTTGATTGAAAGTTTGATAATCAACTTGTTATTTTGTTCTTTCTTCTAAGTATTAGTTTTCGCATAATACTTAGATTGTCGAATACACAAAGTTTCTCTATGTATTACTCTTAGTTTATCTCGACAATACAAAGCTAATCGATCTAAGTTTGGGATCAAAAAGTGGTATCAGAGCTTGTTGAGAAACTTTGATTTGAAGAACGAAATCTAATATCGTGAGATGAACCAGGCTAAGGAAGAAGTTGAAGAAGAATCTGATGATGTTTTCAGTTAAGTCCAAGTCTACTTCAAGTTCCACAAGTTCCAAGTCTTCTTCAAGTTCTGATAATAAGGTATGTGATAACTCTTCTTGTAGGATAAATACTAGAAAACTTAACAAAGAAGTTTTAAAATTAAATTAGATGTTTTTTATGTAGAAATCAGGCTAGCCAACTATAAAAGGGGGCTTGCACAATCTGATGGGATGGTGGAAGAATATAATAAAATGAATTTGAACTTAAAGATAAAATTAAAATTCCAGAAAGAGATTTACGACTTATTAATGAGTGTAATGCTAGTTTACTTAAGTCTAATGTTGAATTAAGAGCTAAAGTAGACGAGGTCGTTAACGACATGTGAGGGATTGGCATGAATATTAAGGAGTATGCTGTTGTTCCACCTCCTCCTGGTGATTTTTATGGGGTGTCTAAGGGAAAAGACTTGTCATGGACTGGTATTCCAGAATTCCAAGAAAAGATCTTTATCCCTCCACCACGTGTGGTTAGCCTCATTGAGGAATATGAGAGGAAAAAGACAGATTTGGAACAGTGGAAGGCTGCTAATCCCTTCCTCTTTATTAAAGGAGGTCTATTAAGTGAAAAGTCTAGTGATGCCAAGCCTATTAAAGTGACTAATCCTATAAATGGCAAAACTATTGACCTTGGTTCTGCTACTAAAAGAAAAACTAGTGTTAAATATGCAGAAATGTATAGAAAACCTAGTTCACCTAGAGAAAGCCAAGGGAGTGTGAATGGGTTGGGATATAATCAGTTTAGACCTAGGTTTGTGTCTAAAAAGTCTTGTTATACATGTGGGAGATTTTCTCATTTGGCATGTAACTGTGTCAGCGGATACAAACAAGCCGTTGACAATAGGCCACCCACTGTCAATCACAAACCTTTTGTCCACACAAGGCCACAAGCTGCTAGACCTATTCCTTATTTTTCAAAAGCAGCTACTGCTCATGGTCAAAGACCCTTTTAAAAGACCAACACTTGGTCTAACAGACAGTGGGTTCCTATAGCAAACCCTAATTTAGCCACTGACAGGAACAATCTATCCGTTGACATGGCAAGACAAGCCGTTGACAACCCTAGATTTGGTACTTCTATGTCAAAATTAGATGTTGTCAGACCTTATGTTAGACCATATAAACAAAGATACTTGGTTAATAAAGGACAAGGGTCTAAGGGATCATCCAATTTATCTTGGAAACCTAAACAAGAGCAAAACTCTATTTTTAATGGTGTTTCAATGACCTATAATAGATTTAAATATCTTGAGAATGTCACCACTAGACCCATTAGAACTAATTTGGAGTTTAGGTCACAAAGGGATGAACAGGGATTTGTGGTAAAGAATAAGACCACTCTAGTTGAACAACTAGATAGATCCAAGTTTGACAAGGCTTGGATCTACAAAGAAAACTAATTTGTTTTCTTTATGAGCAGACTATCCAAAAGCAGGTTAATGATCAAGGATATTGGGATAGTAGATGCTCAAGGAACATGCATTGTTGGTCTTTCCGTTGTTATTATTTTTATCCACTGACATGTTATCTCTACCCATTGTCGTGGGAAAGGTAGCCTATGTTGGTGTGTTTTTGTGGTTTTATCTAACTATGTAGGAAACTGGATCTACATTAGGATGGACATAGAGTTGCAAACTTTTATTTATGATGGTTGGAATGTTTACATTCTTATCTTGAGATAAAATTTTGCTTATTCACATATAATGATTTGTATGCTTCTGTTAAGGGGAGGTAAACCTTTAGGTTTTTGGGTACTCTTAGAGCACTCTTATCACAATTCTAGATTGTGTCCACTGGTGAGTGGGGGTTAGAAATAGTGAAGACTTTTTTCTTATGGAATTGTTGGAATTTCTAAACCTCGAGGCACTATAGCATGCACGTTTTTATTTAAACATGTATGCTGTCAAGACATTTGACCTAGATTTGGGTTTGGTTGGTTGAGAGACTTTGGGTATATACTTGGGTTACCTGGGGAGTTGCAAAGGTTTCATATGAATTAACTTTCTCTTTGGAGCGTTTGTGGACAAAGAACTCTAGAGTTCATGTGTGTCTATCATGCTTTTGCATGAGTGTATGCATGAACAGTGTTTGTCACTCTTGTTTATTAGAGTATAGTTAATATCCTTAGGATTATTACCTTTGTTTGTGTTTTAACTATGGTTTTCTACATTCTCAAGTCCATTTTATGCTATGACATCCCAGCTGGTGTCATTTATAAACTATCTTATAGACCCAAAACATTTCATCAACCTTTCACTTTTCAAATTTTGGGATATCTGGAAGCCTTATGATCATTGAGATGTTTTTCCATGGCGATTCGCATCTAGTAGCAGCAGAGATCACTTTCACAAGGGTGGATAGTGTTATGGAGATGGCTGGGACTATTGGCACTAGCTTTAATGCAGGTCAAGTCAGTCTTATCATCAGTAAGTCCATCCTTATGTCCTATGAATCAACATTGAGGATTCATTTCCCGCATGTGGATGAGGACAATATGAAACTTTTTGAATATCATGGAATTGACGATTTTTTGTATTTGCTTGCAAAAGTAACATACATTATTTGTACCAACTCTCATGCATTAAGGTCTTGAACTCACTTATTTGAGGAGAGACTTGCTATTTTAGAAGTTGCTGGGAAGCCAAGGAGGACATTCATGGTTTCGTCCTTTGATATTGATATTGGAGAGGAGTCTTAAAAAGGGGAGGAGCAGTTGAATTTGAGTGACAAAAGTTATAAAGAAGACTCCAAAGACTCTACATGTAATTGAAGAAGTTTCCTGTTATGAGATAGATTGTAGAAGATGATTAAGACCAAGTTGAAGGTTGACTACACAAGTGATTCGAGTGTTGACTCTTTGAGATTTATTTATACTCAAATTTACGGATAGAGCATGTTTGTAAGAATCCTCTTTATATGTTTTGTTTTATTCAGAAACTTGATGTTTGGGGTTGATGAGATGGCATTTATACATGATCTCATCGTTCTTTTCGGGCTTTAAATGCATAAAATGTCATAACAATACCATATATATGCTTGTGTTTGTTTACTTGTGTATTTTAGGTATGGATATCGTGAAAAAGACAAAAGATCACAAGATACAAGGAAAAACGGACACGAGAAACGAAGCCGTACAAAGAATCGGGCCCTAATCATGGAATTCTCAACAAAATACCTTGAAAGACTTGAAGACAAACAAGATTGATCCTCATTTATTGAAGAATTAACACTTAAAACCCTTGTATATTCATAATTACAAGTTTGGTCCCTTAAGTTTGTCAAAATTACACAAAAGGTCCTTCAACTTTGAAGAAATGGCAAGATTAGTCCCTCAACAAATCAAAATTGCCAATAATGGTCCCTCATGAAGTCAAAAATACAATGAAGACCTTTGAAGATCAAGAATGTCCAAGATCAGCCCTTGAAATATCTCAAAATGGCAAAATTAACCCTTGAAATCCTTTTTCCAAAGTTTTGTGCCAAAAGTGACAAGTGGTGAAACTTATTTGCAAAAGGGAAATACGTTTTTAGGCTGAAAGACTTTGTTTACCAAAAATACCAAAGAACAAGGACTGAAAGTGTGCATATGAAACATTTAAACACAAAAATGCGCCAAACACACAACTTTCCCCCAAAATCGGATCAAACACTTCACTGTTTACCATTCTTCACCCCCAGATTTTACTCCACTTAAACTTAGGGTAAAAATCAATTACCTTTGCACATGTGTGATTCACACATGCAGAAACCTATCCCAACCTTAAAACCCTTAATCCCACTCACTATGGACCCCACCCCCAATTCCCGTTTAACCAATCACATGACAACTTGGCCTCCAAGTTATCTGACATGGCAAAATCAACAGCTAAGAGTCCTTGCTTCATTCCAAAGCTAAAATGAACAGCCAAGATCACTTTGGACAGCTCACACCAAGAATTCGTCTAGAAGACTCAAGGGCATAATAGGGAATTCAGTTCTAGGGTTTGTGAATAGTGTTTAGCCAGGCATTTGCCTATAAAAGGAGACCTCAACATGTGAGAGTACCTTTGTTCCAGTTTTAGGCTATCAATCTTTGTAATTCCTTTTTAAGTAATAAAATTTTGATTTTCTGAATTTTGAGAAATCTTGTTCTTGTTTATTAAAAGTTGGTGTTGGAATAGCCTAATTCTGAGTTCCATTTATATGTTTGAAGGTTTTTGAGGCAAGGTTTTAGTTGATAAAGCTTGGGTTTCAAAAATCAGAAAGTGCTTGTTTATTTGATCTCACCTTATTGTTTGTTCATCTTAGCAGCATTGGAAGCTGGTACTTGTTTTGCTAGTACCTCAGCTCAAACAATCCAGGGCCTGGATGTAGGTCTTGGAGGTTTGCACCTTCTTCCCTTTTCATTTTCTCTTTAAGTTTCTGATTATTTGTGATTTTTGTGGATTATTGCTTGAATCTGTGTTATTGTGGGTGATTATTGTTGATTTGGCTTGGTTTGATGTTATTGAGGTGTTACTGATCTGATTTGTGGGTTGAATCTTCATTAGCCTTTGAAAATTTGAGAAATCAAGTTTTTAAAGGGTGTTTGGGATTACTGCATAAGTTGGATTTGTGGCTTGTTAAGTGTTTGTTTGTTGTGAGCATGTATTGGTATCTGTTATTTGGGTGCATATGTTCATCTGTTTGCAGGTTTTGAGGCTTTGATCACATAGATTCTTGTTTTGGCTATAAAATCTTCATAACTTGGTAAAATTGGCTAGGATTTTGAGGACACCTAGATCTAGGCTTAGGCTAGGGTTAACAAGTGCTAAATCATAGTTAATCACACCAGGGTAGAAGGATTTGAGGCTTAAAATTGGATCAAGTGTCAAGTATATCAGCAAACTGTTTCTGCATATTGTTCATTGTTCATCAGTAACTTCTAGTGCTTTGATCTTGTTGATTTCTTTGATTCAGTGTTTAATTCTTGTTGTTGTGTGTTTATTGTTAGTTTATATAGCTTGTGTATGCATCTGGTTAAGTTTGGTTGGCTTATTTTGCTTAAAACTACTTATTAAGTGCTTAACTGCTTATTTGCATATCTGGAGCATATCTGTGGACTGTTTGGCTTATTGTGGCTTATTGTGTGGATCATTTTGTGATTTTATTGTTGCTATTGACTCCTTGTGGTTCACTGATCACAAGGGTGCCTTTGTTTCCAATTGAATCAAACCAGAACTCTCAAATAAGCTTGGTCAAATAGTCAAAGCAGTGGGAACTCCTTTCCCCTGCTGGTTGCCACTGCTAGTGTTAAATTGGTGTCAACTTATCAATAAGCTATAATAGCTTATTCCAACCTGCAACAACTTTGTTTTTGTAATAGGTGCTCATATTTTGACCCATTTGTTCATCCTGGAGCATTTGGGTGGTTGACTTTTAGGTTTGACTAGAAAACCAACTCATTTGACTTTTACATAAATCCATTTGTGCTTATTCTGGCTTATTGGTTGTGCTTATTGGATTTTTGTTGATTGATATTGCTTATTGAGTCCATTTGAAAGCTTTTGCAAGTTGAATCAGCTTCTGAGGTGCATTATTTCTCAAAAACGACTATTTTGTCGTTTTGTGGATTTTTGCTTTTCTATTTTCTGGCTTATTGAGTGAGCTTATTGAAATTTTCTTTTGACAGATCTCTTAAGCATCCTAAAAGAGGGTTGTGTGTCAAATTAGAGCTTATGGCTTAATGGGCTGAAAAGCCCAATAAGAATAAGCTTGGTGTTCAATAAGCTGTGATAAGCACATTTTCAGCTTTTGGGCCTTTAGAGTTTTGTTCTTAGAATTGAATTTTAAGTCAGATAGGGCTTTTCCAAGTCAATTGGGCCAAGTTTGACTTTTTGGGCCCAAAAGCCCATTTAGGTTGACTATTTTTGGATTTGGCCCATTTGAGGGCCCATTAGGGGTATTTTGGTAATTTCACTTTCATTTTCTGATTATTTAGGTTAAAATAAACTAGTTTGCAAGTTTTTAGAATTTTTTATAATTTTTGGATTTTTAATATTATTTTATTATTATTTTAATATTATTTTTCAATTTTCACATTTTCCAACTTTTTACATTTTTCTTAGATTAAATACATTAAAATAGGAATTTAGCAACTTTTAGAATAATTTTATCACTTTTAGATTAATGTTTATAATTATTTTAAGTTTTAATAGTTTTTAAATCATTTTAAATAGTTTTTAATTAGTTTTAAAATTTCTAAAAATAGTTTTTAATCATTTTAGGTCATTTTTGAGTTTTATCAATTGAAAAATCTTTATTTGGGCTTTTTGATAATTTATTTGATTTTTAGGGCTTTAATTAGCATTTAAAAATTAAATATTTAATTATTTAAAAGGTTTGAAAAAGTTTTGATAATTGGTAAACTCTTAGTTTATTATTTTTGATTTTTGGTGAATTTTTGGTAATTTTTAGAATTTATTTTTATTTTTGTGGGTTTTAAGGTTCTACGTTTTAACTTTCTAGTAGTGATTTTGTGTTAATTTTTATTTTTACGTCTTCGTCATCCCCTTCTAAACCAATCATTAATCACAAACATTTAACAAATTTCTCACACACATATACCTCCTTGGGAAACGAACTTTCATTGGGTCATTAACACTTGATTTTTCCTAAAGTCATTTGTTCAATACTCACCGCTTTTACGCCTTTTTCCTAAAAGGTCGTATTTTACCACAATCACTTTGGCGTCGCTGCCGGGGAGGTGTGTCGTGATTAATTTGCATTGTTGTTTTTAATATTAACCAAATAGTATTTGTATTAGTAGAACTCTACTAATACGTATTATCGGTTTTCTTGGTTTTTCTTGTACTAATATTATTACTATATTGTATTAAGTATCACAATAAATTTACAATATCTCCAAAAGTGTGAAAACACAACCTTAATTGGGATTTGATCTCCTAATTATTGTATTCGAATCTCAAACAAAAAGAAAAAGGCAAAAATAGATAAATACTTTCGTGAAGCTCGATTTTGAAAGATACAAACTATAAGGTGGGTATAAGGCGGGTATTATAAAATATACCCTAAGGAAAAAGGCTCTTAAGTGCTTCGCGCCGCCTCGTTTCCCCGCTTGCTTGTGAGTATTTTGAGATTGAAAGCTAATCGATGGTTTTGCCGCCCAAAGTATTATTACGTATAATATATTTGCTTGGTTTTCTTTGTGATTAAACCCTCTTGAACAATTTGGTTTTCACCAAAGTTCTAAAGTCATTGGAAGACGTTCACTCCACGTGATCGTTTTCATTCCTTTGAGGCTTCTTTAATCAAGAGTTTGATTCGAGGAGAGATTTTGTAGATTGTTGTCTACGAAGATACACCAAAATCCAAAAAAATTAAATATCATCAAAAACACAAAAAAATTGAGAATTCACAAAACAACCAAAAAGAATCTTCTTTGCTCACCTCCCATTCTTCGTGAAGTTTATGATCACTCGTAATCAAGCAAAACGAGCTCGTAAACGACTTCAAAAGCAAGCCAATCAAGAGACGTTGATTATGGAAGAACCTCCAATTGTTTAACCTTTTGTAGAACAAGAAGTCGTCATGGCTAATCGTACTATGATGGAGTTGCTACAAGCACCCACCGAGGGTTTTGGAGAGGCTATTGTGATTCCCGCCATCCTTGCGGAGAATTTCGAAATTAAGACGGGTTTAATGTCGATGTTGCAAGCAAATAAGCTTAGAGGTCATGAGAAAGACAACCCGCATTACCATATTAGGAATTTTAACCGTCTCACAGCCACTAGCAAATTTAAGGATGTTCCACATGACGCCATTATGATGATGTTGTTTCCATACTCGTTAGATGGACCCGCTAAAATTTGGCTCGAGAAAGAACCGCCAAATTCGATTTTGACATGGGCCGATCTCGTTTCTAAGTTTGTGAACAAGTTTTTTCCACCATCTAAAACAACACACTTGAAAAATGAGATTTCACGATTTGTGCAAAGAAATAATGAAAGTTTTTCAATGGCATGGGAACGATTTAAAGAGATGTTACATGAATGTCCACACCATGATTTCACGGAATTGCATCAAGTGGATACTTTTTATAATGGGCTTAATGATCATGAACGAGATTATTTGAACGCCGCCACGGGTGGTAATTTTTTGTGCAAGACGACAAATGAGGCTTTACAAATCATTGAAAATAGATCTAAGGTTTATAACCCTCGTAACACACCGAGTGTTGCCAATATGGGTTCGTCATCTTCGTCACAATCGTCTCGTAGCATTAACGCCTTACATGATGAAGCTAATGAGGAAAATTGGTTTTTTGATAGATTTGCTAATCTAATGTCCCATTGGAAGGCTCAAGAAGCTTCAAATTCCGCTTCGGTTAAAGCGGTTGCTAAGAGTTGTTATCTTGTGGGGGAGCTCATGATCTTTCCGAGTGCATTACCGCGGATGGTAACACTTCGAGTGCTTATGTAGCAACGGGAACTTACAACCAAAACGGTCAAGGTTCCCGCCCAAATCAAGCTCCACCAAACCAAAATGTTAACAATTATCGAAACAACAACCAAGGTAATTACCAAGGAAACACACGCAATTACAACAAAGGGAATTATCAAAGTGGGAATGGACAAATTTCTAATCAAAACCAAAACCGTGATTTTCAAAACACTACACAAGGTTTTCAAAATGCTCACACTAAAAATTTGCAAGGAGAATTTTTGGATTATGCAAAAGCAAATGATGCTAAATTTGATAACATGCAACGTGAGATGATTAGCTTAAGGTCCGAGTTGAAAAATGAGCTAAAAAATGAACTTGCTAATGAACTTAAAACTCATGCAAACAAAATGGAAGGAAATGTCCAACGTCTTCAACAAAATCAACAAAAGATGGAATTAGGACAACATGAGATTAAGCAAGAGTTATTAAAAGCGGATGCTAGGCAATCAAAATTTGAGGACCGAATGGCTAAGATGTTTGAAGCAATCATGTGTAAACCCTCTTCCTCGGGTGGTCTTCCTAGTGATACCATTGCAAACCCGAAGGGAGAAATGAAGGTTATTACTACACGAAGTGGTAAAACTTTCAAGGAACCAATCTCTCGTCCAAGTACTTCTACGGAGAAGGAAATCGAGAAAGAACCCGAGGTGATGGTCGAAAAGGAGCACATTGCAAAACCACGAAGTACCGCTCATACCACACCTACGGTTGAACCAATACCAATTGTGGAACCCGAGTTTCCAAGGCCGTTGCCTAATGACCAACCCACACCACCTTTACCCTACCCTTCGAGACGAAACAAAGAGAAAATGCAAGAACGTAACAAACAACAAATCGAGCTTTTTATAAAAATGTTTCAACAAGTGCATTTTGATGTGAGTTTAGCCGACGCGTTGTTATATATGCCTCGTTTCGCTTCCACTTTTAAAAGTATGATGAGCGATAAGGAAAAGCTTTCAAAGCTTGCTAATTGTTCTTCGGTTTATCTTAACCGTATACCGGAAAAAGTTGGTGATCCCGGAAAGTTTCTCATTCCTTGTGACATACAAGATATGAAAGAATGCCTCACCTTGGCCGATCTTGGTGCGAGCATTAATTTGATGCCATTTTCCATTTGGAAATCGCTTTCGCTTCCGGCTCTCATTCCTTCGAACATGTCCATTGAGATGGCCGATCATTCTACGATTATGGCATGTGGAGTAGCCGAAGATGTTTTCGTTAAAGTGGGGAAGTTCTACTATCCCGTTGATTTTATAGTAGTTGACATCCCCGCGGATCCTCAAGTTCCTCTAATTTTAGGTCGTCCATTTTTAGACACTTCGAGATCGCTTATCGATGTTCATGCGAGAACTATCACTTTGAGATTCAACGAAGAGGAACTTGTTATAAACGCTACTCAAAACTCGAAACCTTCTCATGTTTATGCAATCGCTACCATAAATCACATTGACATCGTTGATGTGGTTTGCGATGAGTTTTCACAAGAAGTGTTAGGTTTTTCCGATAGCTCGTCAAGTGGCAATCCCACTATTTTGGATCCGATTCTTGCTAATTCCACACCAAATCTCACTCCATTCCAAGGAGGCAATTTCACTTCAAATGAAAGCGACAATGAAGATGAGGTGTTGATTAGTGATGATACTTCTATTCCACCATTTCTTTCGCCGATGGAAGTTATGAGTGTTGAACCAAAATCTTCAATCGAGGAACCACCTATCCTTGAATTGAAAGATCTTCCTTCTCACCTTAAATACGCATTCTTGGAAGGTGATGACAAGTTGCCGGTTATTATTGCAAAAGGTCTTGCTAATAATGAAAAAACCGAGCTCTTGAAAGTTCTTAAGGCTCATAAAGGGGCAATTGCGTGGAAAATATCCGACATTAAGGGTATTGACCCAAAATTTTGTACTCACAAGATTTTAATGGAGGAGGACTACAAACCCGCAATTCAAAGTCAAAGAAGGGTGAATCCCAAAATTCACGATGTCATTAAAAAGGAGGTCCTTAAACTCCTTGACGCGGGAATGATTTATCCTATATCCGATAGCCCATGGGTGAGCCCAATCCATTGTGTCCCTAAAAAGGGAGGAATGACCGTTGTGCCTAATGAAAACAACGAGTTAATTCCCACTCGTGTTGTGACCGGTTGGAGGGTGTGTATTGACTACCGAAAGTTAAATGACGCCACTCGTAAAGACCACTTTCCTTTGCCCTTCATGGATCAAATGTTGGAGCGACTTGCGGGAAATGAATTCTATTGCTTTTTAGATGGTTTTTCCGGTTACTTTCAAATCCCTATCGACCGTCGTGATCAAGAGAAGACTACGTTTACGTGTCCTTATGGAACGTTCGCTTATCGTAGGATGCCTTTCGGACTTTGTAATGCACCCGGTACGTTTCAACGGTGTATGATGGCAATTTTTCACGATATGATCGAGAAGTCGATGGAAGTATTTATGGATGACTTCTCGGTGTTTGGTAATTCGTTCACGTCATGTTTATCTAATCTCGAACAAATGTTAAAACGTTGTGAAGAAACCAATCTTGTGCTTAATTGGGAGAAATGTCATTTTATGTGTAAACAAGGAATCGTCTTAGGACATAAGGTGTCGAAGGCGGGGATTGAGGTCGATAAAGCTAAGGTAGACGTCATCGCCAAGTTACCTCATCCCAAAACCGTTAAGGGAGTTAGGAGTTTCCTAGGCCACGCGGGCTTTTATCGTCGTTTCATCAAGGACTTTTCGAAGATTTCTCGTCCTATGACACACCTTCTCGAGAAGGATGCTCCTTTTAACTTCAATGAGGATTGTGTTAAGGCTTTCGAAACTCTCAAAAGGAAACTTACCGAAGCTGCCATTCTTGTTGCTCCTAATTGGGAATTACCCTTTGAAATCATGTGCGATGCAAGTGATTATGCTATAGGGGCCGTCTTAGGGCAACGTTATGACAAGCATTTTCGTCCTATCCACTATGCTAGTAAGACGATGACCGAGGCTCAATTAAAGTACACCACAACGGAAAAGGAATTCCTTGCCGTGGTCTATGCTTTTGAGAAATTCCGACCTTATCTCGTCTTAACTAAAAGCATTGTGTATACCGACCATTCGGCTATCAAGTATCTCTTAGCTAAGCAAGATGCTAAGCCGAGATTGCTTCGTTGGATGCTCCTCCTCCAAGAATTTGATGTCACCGTGCTTGACAAAAAAGGAGCCGAGAATCTAGCGGCCGATCATCTCTCTCGTCTAGAAGATCCTCACAAAGATGTTTTCGAGAACAAGGAAATTACCGAAACATTTCCTCTTGAGACTCTCGGTGTAGTGAATTCTAAGGACACAACCCCATGGTTTGCCGACATTGCAAATTATCATGCGGGCAATTTCATAATCAAGGGTATGACGACACAACAAAAACGAAAATTCTTTCGTGACGTCAAGTTCTATTTTTGGGACGACCCTTATCTCTTTCGGATTTGTGCGGATCAACTCGTTCGACGTTGTGTGTTTGGTGCCGAAGCTTCTAATATCCTTACAGCTTGTCACGAGGGACCCACGGGTGGTCACCACGGTGCTAATCTCACGGCTAAGAAAGTGTTCGATGCAGGTTTCTTTTGGCCTTCTATCTATCTTGATGCACACGCACTTGTGAAGTCGTGTGATTCGTGCCAACGTCATGGAAAATCGTCTCAACGTGATGAAATGCCGCAAAACATAATTCAAGTATGTGAGATTTTCGACATATGGGGAATAGACTTTATGGGGTCGTTCCTATCGTCTCATGGCAACAAATATATCCTCGTCGCGGTGGACTACCTTTCTAAGTGGGTGGAAGCTAAGGCTTAGCCTACTAATGATGCTCGTGTGGTAGTGAAGTTTTTGAAGCAACTATTCTCTCTGTTCGGAACCCCTCGTGCTATTATAAGCGATCGTGGAACCCATTTTTGTAATGACCAATTCAAAAAGGTTCTAAAGAAATATGGGGTTACACATCGTCTTTCTACGGCTTATCACCCGCAAACGAGTGGGCAAGTCGAGGTTTCGAACCGAGCTTTGAAGAGGATTTTAGAAAGGTCAATTGGAGAAAACCGTGCTTCATGGTCCGACAAACTTGATGACGCTTTATGGGCCTTTAGGACCGCTTATAAGACACCTATCGGTTGCACTCCTTATAAGTTAGTCTATGGGAAGAATTGTCATTTGCCCATTGAGTTGGAGCATAAGGCATATTGGGCCCTTAAGCATGCAAATTTTGACTTGAAGACCGCGGGAGAT
The DNA here is from genome assembly GCA_025667525.1 of Glebionis coronaria. Classification (NCBI taxonomy): domain Eukaryota; kingdom Viridiplantae; phylum Streptophyta; class Magnoliopsida; order Asterales; family Asteraceae; genus Glebionis; species Glebionis coronaria. Next base: position 20,892 of record JANFOE010000287.1, read on the forward strand.
CACCGGAAAATACAATTGAATGAATTGGATGAATTAAGAGATAATGCTTATGAAAATTCATTAATTTTTAAAGAAAAGACTAAAAAGTTTCATGATTCAAATATTAAAAACCGGGTTTTTAACATTGGTGATCAAGTGTTGCTTTTTAACTCTCGTCTTAAGATATTTTCCGGGAAATTGAAATCTCGTTGGTCGGGTCCGTTCACCATTACACAAGTGTTTCCATATGGGACCATTGAGCTAGCTCAAGATGATGGTCCTAATTTCAAGGTGAATGGACATAGGCTTAAGCACTACTTTGGTGGGGAAATTCCTTCAATGGTTGCCCTCGACCAAGTCACCTTCCCCAATGATAATTAGCATTGAGGGGATCGAGTCGAGCTCATGACTCGGTAATCAAAAACGAGGTGCCTCGTGGGGGAAATCCCATGCTTATCTTTTATGCTCACTATTCACTAATAAGGGGACTTGTACCCTTTCAACTCGTTGTCTCGTGGTTGTTTGTGATTGTGTTATCTAGATCATCATCATCATCTACGATTAAAGACTCTCGTGTTCGTTTACGTGAGCCTCCATCGTTCGTTTGAAGAAGTTTTTCACGATTCCATGACATATCCTTTATTGTTCTAACAATTATCTTTTAGCATACTTAATAAACGGCTTTAGATATATTGTTGATCACCCTTTCCATGCTAGATCCTAAGCATTCGACTCTTCGTCTCTAGTATGGGGGTGCTCCACCTTTAGACTCGAAACATTGAGGACAATGTTTACTTTTAGTATGGGGGGTGAATAGGTACTTACTTTGCTACGCCCTCACGCTTTCCAACTTTCAATGTTTTGTTTTGCTAATAAGGCTAAAAATAGCCAAATTTTAAAATTTTTCTTAGTTTTCATAAGTGTTTTTAAGACACGAATGTATATTTTCCGTTGGGTAGAATAAGAGTTAATTTTTGACTTGATGGGCATTTGGAGCCATTTACATTCCTTAACCCGCTCAATTCAAGTTTTGCTAGACTTTTATATAGGGAGCTTTAAAACGCGGAAGTCTTAACTCTTACGGGTTAAGAACAAGAACTTTTCGCAAGTTCCTATAATTGATTCTAGAAAGTCACTTATCAAGGGAACTATAAAACGCATTCTCTAAATTTGAAAAAGTCCAAGAAAGTGCAAGATCCTATAGGTGGCTTGAAAACCCAAAACTTTGATTTGATATAGTCTTAATGAAAGCTAATCCAAATTTGGCTTAATTTTGACTTGCATGGCTAAGTATTCACGAGTCTCTTTAATTAGAGGTCTTTATATAGTGAAGAACGAGAAATGATAGAGTTAGACAAGTGATCATGCTAAACGTAGAACATGAAAATGTTCTTTCAAAAACTCATGTGTTTTTAATTATGGCTTTTTCTTCCCATAAGATCAATGCATTAGGAATAAATCATATTTGCAATAAGTAAGGTCGTACGATTTGAAAGGTTACTTAGCCTCTAGCGCAAGATCGTTTAAAAGTTGCTCGGGGTTGAATAGAGTTCATAGCCAAGGCATAACTTATTGAAGCGGGACGCGAAGATTGGCGATTATCCAAAAAGGCCCTAACAAGGCATGAGGAGCTCTATTTTTGCTGAAGATCCAAAGATGATGTGAAGTATCATTATTCCTAAATCAATATGAAGGATCGAGACACACGACGAGAAGCAATTACTCCCCTAAAGAATGGAGAAAGTCTATCCAAAAAGACCCTAACAAGGTATGAGGATAAATATATCCAAGTCCGAAAAGGAGGCGGATCGTTGTATATCAAAATCCAAAGTAAAGATTGAAGAAAAATGATGAAGTCGTGGTCCTATATGAAGAATCTCTCAAAAACGTCAAGTGAAGAAATTCCAAATATATGAAGAGAAGACCATAATTTCAAGAACGTCTTCCCAAGATTTGAAGTATGAAGTACATGCCAAATATCGGTCCGAGAAAGGTCTCAAATCGTGAAACGAGTTATGCCAAGATATGAACTTAAGGAGATACACGAGAAGCCGTTTTAAAAGATTTTGTCCTTCGGCTAACTATTGATCAAATCGTGCTACTTTGCTTTCAGACTAATAACTACTCAAATAAGTCAATATGAATCACTTGTGATCCATGACAAATAGATAAAAAATGCTAGTAACCCATTTTCTTTTATAATAACTAGGATTGCGGGGAGAAAAAGTATTACACAATTTGGACGTATGAGTAGTGTTAGCATTGTGACTTGTACCAACAATGATCTTGTTTTTGCACTTAGCATGGAATGTATGACAATCAAGGATGACGAAGTTTACTCTAAGGGACATTTACTTGTTTCTATTCTTTGACCCTAAAAGTCATTTTTTGTGATGAAAATCATACATTATGTCTTTACGCATCTTCGTAGTTTGTTGCAAGTCTTTTTACTCTTCAATAAAGGTTAATAAAATTGAACTTTGGTGATGCTTAGATACTTTATTCTAGCATTGCGTGAGGGCACGGCAATGGCTTAGTATGGGGGAGTGATGAGATGGCATTTATACATGATCTCATCGTTCTTTTCGGGCTTTAAATGCATAAAATGTCATAAAAATACCATATATATGCTTGTGTTTGTTTACTTGTGTATTTTAGGTATGGATATCGTGAAAAAGACAAAAGATCACAAGATACAAGGAAAAACGGACACGAGAAACGAAGCCGTACAAAGAACCGGGCCCTAATCATGGAATTCTCAACAAAATACCTTGAAAGACTTGAAGACAAACAAGATTGATCCTCATTTATTGAAGAATTAACACTTAAAACCCTTGTATATTCATAATTACAAGTTTGGTCCCTTAAGTTTGTCAAAATTACACAAAAGGTCCTTCAACTTTGAAGAAATGGCAAGATTAGTCCCTCAACAAATCAAAATTGCCAATAATGGTCCCTCATGAAGTCAAAAATACAATGAAGACCTTTGAAGATCAAGAATGTCCAAGATCAGCCCTTGAAATATCTCAAAATGGCAAAATTAACCCTTGAAATCCTTTTTCCAAAGTTTTGTGCCAAAAGTGACAAGTGGTGAAACTTATTTGCAAAAGGGAAATACGTTTTTAGGCTGAAAGACTTTGTTTACCAAAAATACCAAAGAAAAAGGACTGAAAGTGTGCATATGAAACATTTAAACACAAAAATGCGCCAAACACACAACTTTCCCCCAAAATCGGATCAAACACTTCACTGTTTACCATTCTTCACCCCTAGATTTTACTCCACTTAAACTTAGGGTAAAAATCAATTACCTTTGCACATGTGTGATTCACACATGCAGAAACCTATCCCAACCTTAAAACCCTTAATCCTACTCACTATGGAACCCACCCCCAATTCCCGTTTAACCAATCACATGACAACTTGGCCTCCAAGTTATCTGACATGGCAAAATCAACAGCTAAGAGTCCTTGCTTCATTCCAAAGCTAAAATGAACAGCCAAGATCACTTTGGACAGCTCACACCAAGAATTCGTCTAGAAGACTCAAGGGCATAATAGGGAATTCAGTTCTAGGGTTTGTGAATAGTGTTTAGCCAGACATTTGCCTATAAAAGGAGACCTTAACATGTGAGAGTCCCTTTGTTCCAGTTTTAGGCTATCAATCTTTGTAATTCCTTTTTAAGTAATAAAATTTTGATTTTCTGAATTTTGAGAAATCTTGTTCTTGTTTATTAAAAGTTGGTGTTGGAATAGCCTAATTCTGAGTTCCATTTATATGTTTGAAGGTTTTTGAGGCAAGGTTTTAGTTGATAAAGCTTGGGTTTCAAAAATCAGAAAGTGCTTGTTTATTTGATCTCACCTTATTGTTTGTTCATCTTAGCAGCATTGGAAGCTGGTACTTGTTTTGCTAGTACCTCAGCTCAAACAATCCAGGGCCTGGATGTAGGTCTTGGAGGTTTGCACCTTCTTCCCTTTTCATTTTCTCTTTAAGTTTCTGATTATTTGTGATTTTTGTGGATTATTGCTTGAATCTGTGTTATTGTGGGTGATTATTGTTGATTTGGCTTGGTTTGATGTTATTGAGGTGTTACTGATCTGATTTGTGGGTTGAATCTTCATTAGCCTTTGAAAATTTGAGAAATCAAGTTTTTAAAGGGTGTTTGGGATTACTGCATAAGTTGGATTTGTGGCTTGTTAAGTGTTTGTTTGTTGTGAGCATGTATTGGTATCTGTTATTTGGGTGCATATGTTCATCTGTTTGCAGGTTTTGAGGCTTTGATCACATAGATTCTTGTTTTGGCTATAAAATCTTCATAACTTGGTAAAATTGGCTAGGATTTTGAGGACACCTAGATCTAGGCTTAGGCTAGGGTTAACAAGTGCTAAATCATAGTTAATCACACCAGGGTAGAAGGATTTGAGGCTTGAAATTGGATCAAGTGTCAAGTATATCAGCAAACTGTTTCTTCATATTGTTCATTGTTCATCAGTAACTTCTAGTGCTTTGATCTTGTTGATTTCTTTGATTCAGTGTTTAATTCTTGTTGCTGTGTGTTTATTGTTAGTTTATATAGCCTGTGTATGCATCTGGTTAAGTTTGGTTGGCTTATTTTGCTTAAAACTGCTTATTAAGTGCTTAACTGCTTATTTGCATATTTGGAGCATATCTGTGGACTGTTTGGCTTATTGTGGCTTATTGTGTGGATCATTTTGTGATGTTATTGTTGCTATTGACTCCTTGTGGTTCACTGATCACAAGGGTGCCTTTGTTTCCAATTGAATCAAACCAGAACTCTCAAATAAGCTTGGTCAAATAGTCAAAGCAGTGGGAACTCCTTTCCCCTGCTGGTTGCCATTGCTAGTGTTAAATTGGTGTCAGCTTATCAATAAGCTATAATAGCTTATTCCAACCTGCAACAACTTTGTTTTTGTAATAGGTGCTCATATTTTGACCCATTTGTTCATCCTGGAGCATTTGGGTGGTTGACTTTTAGGTTTGACTAGAAAACCAACTCATTTGACTTTTACATAAGTTCATTTGTGCTTATTTTGGCTTATTGGTTGTGCTTATTGGATTTTTGTTGATTGATATTGCTTATTGAGTCCATTTGAAAGCTTTTGCAAGTTGAATCAGCTTCTGAGGTGCATTATTTCTCAAAAACGACTATTTTGTCGTTTTGTGGATTTTTGCTTTTCTATTTTCTGGCTTATTGAGTGAGCTTATAGAAAATTTATTTTGACAGATCTCTTAAGCATCCTAAAAGAGGGTTGTGTGTCAAATTAGAGCTTATGGCATTAGCTTATGGCTTAATGGGCTGAAAAGCCCAATAAGAATAAGCTTGGTGTTCAATAAGTTGTGATAAGCACATTTTCAGCTTTTGGGCCTCTAGAGTTTTGTTCTTAGAATTGAATTTTAAGTCAGATAGGGCTTTTCTAAGTCAATTGGGCCAAGTTTGACTTTTTGGGCCCAAAAGCCCATTTAGGTTAACTGTTTTTGGATTTGGCCCATTTGAGGGCCCATTAGGGGTATTTTGGTAATTTCACTTTCATTTTCTGATTATTTAGGTTAAAATAAACTAGTTTGCAAGTTTTTAGAATTTTTTATAATTTTTGGATTTTTAATATTATTTTATTATTATTTTAATATTATTTTTCAATTTTCACATTTTCCAACTTTTTACATTTTTCTTAGATTAAATACATTAAAATAGGAATTTAGCAACTTTTAGAATAATTTTATCACTTTTAGATTAAATTTTTATAATTATTTTAAGTTTTAATAGTTTTTAAATCATTTTAAATAGTTTTTAATTAGTTTTAAAATTTCTAAAAATAGTTTTTAATCATTTTAGGTCATTTTTGAGTTTTATCAATTGAAAAATCTTTATTTGGGCTTTTTGATAATTTATTTGATTTTTAGGGCTTTAATTAGCATTTAAAAATTAAATATTTAATTAGTTAAAAGGTTTGAAAAAGTTTTGATAATTGGTAAACTCTTAGTTTATTATTTTTTATTTTTGGTGAATTTTTGGTAAATTTTAGAATTTATTTTTATTTTTGTGGTTTTTAAGGTTTTACGTTTTAACTTTCTAGTAGTGATTTTGTGTTAATTTTTATTTTTACGTCTTCGTCATCCCCTTCTAAACCAATCATTAATCACAAACATTTAACAAATTTCTCACACACATATACCTCCTTGGGAAACGAACTTTCATTTGGTCATTAACAATTGATTTTTCCTAAAGTCATTTGTTCAATACTCACCGCTTTTACGCCTTTTTCCTAAAAGGTCGTATTTTACCACAATCAGGGGTAAATATCAAGTTTTGGGGAGGATTGTTGGGAATAAAATGACAAGTAAGATTCTAGCCGCTGACAAGTAAGATTCTAGCCGCTGACATGACTATTGTAGCGCTGACACGAAGCCGCTGACAAGAAGAATCTTCGCCACTGAAAGATTGCATGAGCTGTGAAGATCAACACATTTTGTTTAAATTACGAAGACTAGGACTAAATCTGCTAATAACTGAATTTTATTAAGTTGAAATCGTCTCGACTCAATTCGAATTGATACTGGTTAAACGTGCGACTCAATCGTCTTTTGGTGAAAAAGAAATAGATTTGTCGTTGTAGTAAAATTAAATTGCAAAACTTTAAAGTAAAAGGCAAAGTAAATAAAGCTAAAAGTGATTAAAAAGTAAATGGTGCAAAATTAAAACTTTTAAAGTAAATTAATTAAATGACGTAAAATTAAAACTTGACGAAAAGTAAATTTAAAAACTTAATAAAAATGCAAACTTAAAATAAGTCTAAGATAAAAACAATTTAAAATAAAGTTTAAGAAAAATGGCGGAAAAATAAATATCTAAAAACTAAAACAGGAAACAAGTAAAACATAAGTCGGAATCCCAAAATCCTGTCACAATTCGGAATCCACAATTATCAATATAATTCGGAATATAAAGAATAGAACCTAATTCGGAATAATTACAATCCCTACCTAGTTCGGAATACATTATCAACATATAATTCGGGATGTGTGTGAGGGATCTAATCCGGAATCTGGGTTCACATGCAGTTCGGAATACATGGTAATTCAGACCTAGTTCGGGAAAAGGGGAAATGCAAGTAATTCGGGATAAGCTGAAACAGACCCTAGTTAGGGAAACTAGGGTTTTGAAGAACCAGAACTAGAAACAAAATAAGCAATAAGGAAAATAAGCAAAACTCAAATAAGCACTTATCTAAAAACTTAACCAAATCAATTTTAAGAAAAAGCAAATAAGCAAAAATTTAAAAACTTTTAAAAACACTAAATGATCAAAATATTTAAAATCAACTTTTTATAAAATAACTTTTTAAAAACACTTAATTAAAATTAAACAAACACAGAATAAGCTATAAAATCAATAAGCCAACATAATCAAACACATGAAAACATAACAAACAATCAAATAAGCATGACAATAAGCAAATAAGCATAAAGATTAAGCAAAACAAGAAAGGTAGAATGAGGGATTAATTAAAAACTTGGTTAAAATTAAAGATTCAACAACAAAATTAAAACTTACTTGAAATTAAAGACAAGAAATTAAGATGACAATATGAAAGTGCATGAAAGTAAAATAGAAAGACTAAGTTGTCAATTTAGCTAACACCTCCTAATGACACATTAGGAGGGTATTTATTGGGAGGATTAACATATGTTGATCTTTTCTTCCTTTTCTCGTCTTTTCGTCTTTATAAATTCTTCGACTTTTTCGACTTTGTCTCGGGATTATTTGAACTCGTCTTATAATGTCTTCATTTATACTTGAGTTCTTCGACTTCATTAAACTTCCGTCTTTAGACTTTTTCTTCGATAAATCTTCAGAATAGGCCTTGGACTTCCGTTCTTTTTGCACTCTTGATCTTTTGACTTCGTCTTTTGTCTTTTTCTTCGATAAAAGCCCGTGAAAGCCCGTGTTTCCTTCCCTTTTCACATTTTGATCCTAAATCACAACAAAAACACAAACCACACATAATTCTGACATTTACGACATAAAATACACGTTTTGGCTTGGTTATTATTATAAAGTGGTAAAAGGATAAGTGTTTTCACACTATCATCTGCCAATGATGAATTCTTCAAGCTGGTGGACAAAATATGAAGATAAGAATTCAGAATATATTCTTAATGTTTAAAAGATTTAGTCAATAAGTTATTTTCTATTTTTATCTTGTATATCTTCCTAAAATAGTTGTTCTAGCTTTTTGTACAAGGCTCCTTAGTGTATAAAAGGAGATCTTAGGGTTAGATATACGATATACTTTTCACATACTTTTCATACACTTTCTGTTCATCTTTGATATATCAATTGATTAAAAGTTTGATAATCATCTTGTTATTTTGTTCTTTCTTCTAAGTATTAGTTTTCGCATAATACTTAGATTGTCGAATACACAAAGTTTCTCTACGTATTACTTTTCATACAAGGACTAAATCTGCCAATGATGAATTCTTCAAGCTGGTGGACAAAATATGAAGATAAGAATTCAGAATATATTCTTAATGTTTAAAAGATTTAGTTAATAAGTTATTTTCTATGTTTATCTTGTATATCTTCCTAAAATAGTTGATTCTAGATTTTTGTACAAGGCTACTTAGTGTATAAAAGGAGGCCTTAGGGTTAGACATAAGATATACTTTTCACATACTTCTCATACACTTTCTGTTCATCTTTGATATATCAATTGATTGAAAGTTTGATAATCATCTTGTTATTTTGTTCATTCTTCTAAGTATTAGTTTCCGCATAATACTTAGATTGTCGAATACACAAAGTTTCTCTACGTATTACTCTTGATTTATCTCGACAATACAAAGCTAACCGATCTAAGTTTGGGATCAACACTCTGTTCCATAGTTGTATCCACAACACATCTAAAGGGGTTAAACCTGAAATATAAAACAAACATAATAAGCACCTCTAGTTAGAATGGGATAACAGATTAGGTTATATTTTAACAACATTCTATTTCTCTTGTTAACATAATATTTTTGTGTCATTGAACATATAAAATTTATATAATTTCTTTATGTTCTTGATTTGATATGTTGTATTCAGAATTAACGTGTTCTTTTTATGTTATCCCGATTAGGATTTTATGATACCCCAAGCATGTCGAAATACTTTATAAGAAAGTAAACGTCAACACAATTCAAATAAGATATAAAAAATTCACCACACCTTAACCGACTTTCTAACATTCTTATGGTTTTTAGTTAATATGCCTTTAGGAGGATTAATCTAGAAACTAGTAGAAAAACGGTTTGTAATACACATTAAATAATATATGAAATAAGGTGATTTGAGGTGGCTTAACACCCACTAATCCTCTACTAGCTCCACCTATGTTTGTAATCATGATTTCTGACACATTGATCGACTAATTTACAAAATTCAAATTCAGCTACACGCAACTATTAGATAAAGCTTTCTATTTTCGAGAACGTAACCAGATAGTAAAGATGTATAGTTCATGCTTATATGTGAGATTTATGAAGTGATAAAAAGTTTATATATGATGAAAATATGTTGAGAAGGTTTATTTTGGATACCTTGTATCATTTGGATACAAGGAGACCAATCCCCGCCTTCCATTCAACTTTGATCAAGGGCCTAGATTAACTCCTCTTTTTTAATTAAAAAAGGGCGAAAGGGTATTTTAGTCATTTCAACCCACCCACCCACCTCCCACATTCCACCCACTCCCGTCTTTCTCTTCTCAGATCTATCCTATACAAAAAAACACACAAAACACACACTACTCATATACCATCTTCGATCCATCATCCTGATCTAAAATCATAAATCCGAACCATCCTCGATCTATTATCTCATCATCTTCTTTCGTAATTCAATCATCTTCTCCAATAATTCATCCACATCAGGTAATATCCTCATGGTCTATATCTTTTTAGCTTATTTAATGTAAATAAACTTATTTTTTAAGCTTTGACGTAAATTTATATACGACTTTAGATTTGATATGAATAAGATGGTACCATTTTTTAGCTTATCAATATATTCCTTTTCATCTTATTTTGATGTGATTATGGATGTGTTAACTTATTTGATGTGTTATAATTAAACATATTTGATTTGTTATAATTAAGCTTAATGCGAATAAGCTTATTAGGAGAGATATGAATAAGCATATGAATTCGAATAGAGTTATATGAATAAGCTTATAATAAAGTTTGTTAAAGATATGGGATAAGCATAAGGTAAGTTATGTGAATAAGCTTGTTAGGAGAGTTGAACAGATGTATCATATATGATACATCCATATATCATATATATGATACCTTCATATATCATATATGATATATGAAGGTATCATATATGATAATATGCTTGGAAACAAATACAAGCAAATCAGTGATCTCCTGGTGAGTTATTAAAAGTTAGTTGTGTGTACATTATCATATATGATAATATGGTTAAAACTCAAGTTCTGTAATATATCATATATGATAATCTGGATGAAACTAAAACCAAATCTTTTTATTTGTGTAGTGAAAGCTGTTTTCAACGCATTATGAAGAACTCGATTATCTCAAGGCCAACAAGTGGAACATCATATTCTCGACTGAAATAATAAGATCATGTGCATGAAAATGATCAAGACAAGCGCCAAGTTTGCAACCAAAATGTTGATGGATGAGATCAACATCCATTATTTTAAGCATTTGAATAGTTTGTTTATTAGTAATTTTTGTATTGTAATGTAATGCTTTAACTTTTTAATACTACTAAATCATTATGTTTTTTTGTTGAATATGAAAATGGCGAAACATATGCGGATGTAAGTTTTGGATAATATGGTTATTTTGTTAAACTTTTATCATATTCTTGAAGCATAGATTTTTCCTTTTTTAGTATCATATATGATAATGAAATATCACATATGATAATACCTGTAACTCTTAAATTCTGTCATATATGATACTCCATTATCATATATGATAATGTAGCATCATATATGATACTCGATTTTTTTGACATATTAAACAAAAGGTCTGTTAAATTCATGATTAAAACAGGGAGTTTGTTGGATTCATGATTAAGCACTTGTTCAAAAATAAAAAAAAAAGTAATTTTTTATGAGTATCATATATCATAATGCATTATCATATATTATACTAAAAAATTGACAGAGTAAACAGAAGGCATGATGACTTCATGACTGAAACAAAGAGCCTGTTGAATCAATGATCAAACATCTATTCAGAAAATAAAAAAGTGTTTTAAGAGCATACAATTGATAATTAAACACTTATTCAAATAAAATGTAACCAGTCATGATTAAAACACTTATTCATAATCAAAAGATACAAAAAACTAAATAGTATACTAAATTCATAGTTAAAGTCAAAACATTCATATTACTGAAACTACTATTCTTCTTCTTCAATCAATTCGTTTTCATTTTCAACCAAATCTACTTATATCTTGTAAGACTTCTTTCTTGGACACAACGACAACTTCATCTTATCCTTGCGCATACTTGTGCACGTCCTCCTGCTTTGCTCGAAACAGACAATTGCAACATCCAAATCTGATTGTTGTTGTGTTTGTACAATCTGCATTTATAGAAGAGATGAAAGAACATATAATGCACCATATCAACAACTGAATTATCTAGCATACACTATAAAAACGCGCAATTGGTCAAAAGTGTAAAACGTCATGTACAATATAAAAGTCTGATTTTTTCTTATAGTTTGTTAGAAACATCATATATGACACCTCATGTATCATATATGATATACCTATCATATATCATATATCTAACATATATGATAAATGAGGTATCATATTTGATACATTAAGCTTAGTTCAACTTACATAAGCAACTTAATTAAAATGCCTAATAATATGTCTGAATTTTTCTTGCGGTTTATTAGAAACATCATATATGATATCTCATGTATCATATATGATATACCTGTGATATATCATATCTATCATACATCTATTATATATGATAAATGAGGTATCATATCTGATACATCAACCTTAATTCAGCTTACATCTGCTACATAAAAATGCCTAAATATACAGCTTATTCACACGAACATAAGCTTATTCATAACTCTATTGTTCATAAAACCTCATAATTCATTAAAATAAGCTAATAAGCTAGCTTATAATTTAACATAATAAATCCAAATCATCTAATCTACAAGCTTATTCATAGCTCTCCTCTAATTTAAAAGCTTTTCATAATTCTCATCTAATTCAAAAGCTTATTCAAACAAATAAGCTTATTCACATAAATTAATAAGCATTTAGCTTATAATTAAAAACAATAAATTTAAATAATTCAATCGAAATCAGCTAATTAAAAGCTTATAAATTCGAATGATGATATATTAATAAACTTATTCAAATCAAATAAGCTAAATAAAATAGATCTAATTAACTAACCTGATGATGGATTCGTTCCTAATGATTAATCTTCGTGATGATCAATTAATCTAATTAATTGATTCATGATGGTTGATTCATGATTATCAATTCATGATGGATTTGACGATGATGGATTCATGATTTTGAGGATTTGTAGAAAGAGAAAACATAACGGAGGTAGAGAGAGAAAGAAATACACGTATGTGTGTTTTATGAGATGAAAAATAGAAAAAAAATGCTTATATAGGAAACGAGTAAAAATAACAAAAATACTCTTGTAATAAAAAAATGAGAATTTAATCTTAACTATTATATAGTAAAAAGATGAGGGTGAACTTATATATTAAATAAGTTTGATATGCAAATAAACTTAAATCAAATATGTTGTTTATCTAAATAAAAAAGTTAATTAATTTAGGGAGTTGATATGTATACTGTGAATTTTGATTCATGCACAGAGATTTCTATGTAAATTTACATGTATACCCTTACTATAAAATAAAAAAACTGTCACAAAAGTCAAATAGCATCCTTTCTTTACGCTTTTACTCTAGGTTTCATCATCGTTATAGCCTAAATAAAGTCTTCCACATATTTCGCTAACATATTCATGGAATTGTTTGTTTTTGCGAAAGATTATGGGAGGGGGTTTGCTTATAATAGATTTAGATGTATCACCGCTAATGAAAATTCATTTCATCATTTTATCGCATTACCATTACAGTTTATAAGTGTCGACCAGCCGACGTTTCATTTTTAACAACCATCAGCTAGTTTTTAAGAATCCAATATTGTTTGATGATAACTTTTTAATCAGTATAAACTGGTCATTAATCTTGTTATCGAAAGGTATTTACAAAATTTGAATTATTGGGTCTAAAAACTCCCTTCGAAGCCTTCATTCACCGTTTCACATCCCAAAATTGTTGGATCAATATAATCAAATAAATGATTTTTTGGTGGCATGACAAATGTGGTACGATGGAAGCGCTAAATCACTTTCCGGTGTTTAGCTTTTACCATCCCAGAATAAAACATTGAGTCGAGTGGGAGAATTTGCTTAGTGATAAACCATAAACAAATTAAAACATTTAGAGAATAAAAGATGTCAAACAATGTAGTAATATAATTTTCTTCTGTTGTGGAATAACATCAGAAAGTAACCACGTGAAATAAAAAGGCGAGTGAATAGAGAATGTGGTAAACATTACTGGTAGATTAATAGTAGAAGGTCATAATGGTCATTTCATCTTGTTTTTATGTGTGCGGATCAAATTGATCCGTGTAAATATCACTATCCATTAATTTATTCTAGTTGAAGTTACAAAACCTGGTTCACAACTAAAGAAAGAAAGATTGTCTGTCGTCTATTTGACAGAAACACGAATAGCAATGGAAAACAACGACAACATGGTTCCGATGATTCGACGGTACGAAAGAAAAGTAAAAGAAACATCGATTATATGGGTCCTAGGTTTCCGAGAAGCTTTATGTCTTCACAGAGTTGTCATCTACTGTCTTAGGTTCTCTTCACTTCAACTTAAATTGGGGTTTATCTGCTCTTTTTTTTTTTTTTTTTTTTACAATTGTTGTTTGGTTTTGCAGGTCAAAAGAACTGATGATCCGAACTGGGCAGTGTTTTTTACTCAATGGCTTTATCTTTTTAGGAAGGTCTTCATTCATTCATTTTTCCCTCTTTTCTTTCTTTCTTTCTTTCAATATGCTAATTAATTACACAGTCTTGAAACCAGTTGATGAATTAACTAGAAACATGATGTTTGTTTTGATTAATTAACTAGGAAAATTCTGTGAAAATTAACACGATGCTGCGAAATTCCCCTAGTTCTCCCCCTAGCTGTAATTATATGTTGCTGAAAATTGGACTTCTTAAGTTTAAAACTTCACTATCCGGATGATAATAAATTTATGTTTGCCAAAACTACCACTAGCATAGGCTGACCATTATACGCCGCAGACTGAACCGAGAAACCAGATAATCATTTTCGGTCCTCGGTCCGGTCTTATGCAAAACCTGACTTTATGCTTTGTTGGACCGACGGACCGGACCGACCCAGACATGGATCCAACATCTCCGTCCTGTTTTCGGTCCAAATCGGTTTTCGGACCGTACTCGCCCCTAGCATAGCAATTAGCTGTAGCTATTTGTTTGTTACAAGTGTTTTGTGATATAGCTATATTTGTGATTATAAATGTGTAATATGACGTAGAAGCTAAACGCTAAACGCTTCTTAAAGTGGTGTTTCAATGAAACACTAAACGCCAAACGCTCCTTGCTAAACGAGCTTTCAGTTTTATATGCTAAATACTAAACGCTTTTAAGCTCCTTGCCAAACATACCCTAGGTGTAAGAAACATTATTATGATAGTATTTACATAGGTTTGAATTATAGAATTTAGGAATGCACTTGCTTTTGGATGTGTACGGATCATGTGATGGGACATGTATATTCTAAGAGTAATTGTTTTTTTTAAGTTTTCGTTTGGATAGGTTTTAAAATGCAACAAGTATTAAAGTGACATAAATTTATTTTGCTTGCAGTATATTCATTCTAAGATCACTTATCATTCCAACGCTACAATGGATATTGCCTTCGGGAGTCGTGGATGGCTATGAAGAGCAATGTTCGTCGGAGATGCCTATAAGACTGTATGCCTTCTTACGACTTGGACTCTTACAACTTATATATGTGAGTATACATTGGGGAAGTTGGTTAAGTTATGTGTGCGCAGTTGTCTCAATAATATCATTTGTCTGAAGATACCTATGTTAACAGTTATTTTTTTGGTAAAGACCTATGTTAACAGTTATTAGGAGTGCTTCAAATGTGAAAATCCATACTACTTGCGATCTCTTACTGATAAATATGTGTGTACGCAAGTTTTTAGAAATCCTCTGCATAGGGTTAATAAAACCATAATTAGTGTTATACAATATGTTTCGTGTACCTCCTAATTCTTAATTAGTGTTATACAATATGTTTCGTGTACCTCCTAATTCTTAAAAGATTGAGTAAGGACTGGAAATTTGATAACATTCACTGCTTAATACTAAATCACTAATCATACATATTGATATTTTATTGTACTGACATTAGTGTATAAATAGGCTTGATTCGAACATTAGTAGGCGGTGCTTCTTTTTTTGTTTACAATGCATTTTTTTCACATGGTCGTATATATCTTGTGAAAGTAAAAACATTTGTGTCACGTAAGGTCTCATTGTGGATTCTTTGCATTACTGAATTCTGATAGCTTCAAATTATTTTGGTTTTTAACAGGGTTTATGGTTCTACCCGTTATACATATTCAGCTTCATATTAAGCACTATCTGGTATGGTTTTTTTCTTCTCATCAGATTCATCTATTGCTATCTCTAACATGCTGGCTTATATATGCTATCGGTGAATCTCTTTTCCCCACATTAACTTAGGTCAGTTGACTCATCTAAGTACAGGATATATAAAAGCTCCTATGCTCAGGCCTTATCAGGTAAAAGCATGTCGGCTTTGACCTGCCCCTTAAGTAACTCCCATTAACATCTCAATTTTTTTATAGGAACCCTTGACCCTTGGGTATTGTTATTTTTTTCTTTTTTGTTCAAAGATTACAAACTTAATGGAATCATTGGTTCTATCTGTTACGAGTTATGTGGTATGACTGTATTTGTTAATAAAGGGACTGTCTTGATATAGAAATCAAGTTTGGTTGGTGATTAAAAATATCTGCATGCTTTTATCTGCTATTGCTCTCCAGTTTTAGCTAAGTTATTTCCATAATAACATCTTACCAAGTGTAAATAAAGGGTTCCAGTCTCCAATTGCTATTGTGATTAGGCTGTGATTAAAACCAAAATTCTCGTACATTGCTTCATAGTTGCTCCTAATAAATATGCGTCTCTTTGTTTACTGCAACTTGACATCTAGTCAGTCATAGTTTAAGAAAAAATTGGGTTTCCCATAATTGTGTTTGAGGCTTTGAGCCTGATTTAGATTTGGCTTTTGTTCACTATCAATATATCACATAATTATAACTTGATTTAAGACACATAAGCAAAAGTAACACTATTCGAACATACAACAAAGAGGATCATTGCATGGGAATCTCACTTGTATTAATTTTAGTGTCATTCCTTGGGAGTCTCTTGACACAAACCTGTCTAGTTTCATGATAAGAATGTCAAAGCAGCTACTATTTATATACGGCAGTCAGGCTCCATAATATACCGTAACAAGAAATATCAGCTACCTTTTAAGACACTTGCCAACATTAGAAACCTCTTTCTTAGCAATCTTGTTCTTCCACTCAAGTCGCATAGGTAAACGATTAGGGCTGGTTTAGCACCATTCCCGAAACTCACTGTATGGTTGGTCGAGGCATTTTTTATCATGCAATTTCCTTAGCATGAAAAGGTCTTGTACAACACATCTATATGTTCAACATATTGAGATATTGTGCTGATCCAAACTTGTAACACCCCTTAAATAACCAGGGATAACTAATTATATTTTCTTCAATAAAGAACATTACTTATCTTATAGCGAAAGTCACTATTCAACTCCTTTCATCATCGGTAAACTCATTTTATGTATCTTAAAATGACGTGAGACATATAGAATCGTATTGCTCATATCGGCATTCACATATGACAAACTAAGAGAAACCCTCAACTCCTCAAGCAAGCCTTGACTTTCTCAGTGTCGAATCTTTAGTTTCTTGTCACCACAGTTTTTTTTTGTTGGTTTCATGTTCTCGCACATTTCAGATTTTGTATTTGGTTATAAGGTTTTCCTTATTTGCACCATGGTTTGACTTCAATCTTTGTCAATAGTTTTTTTCAGTTCTAAGGCTTTAATTTGCTTGCAGTGGATGTATCTGGTTGATCTTGGATTATGTGTATCTATATCATGTTATCTCAGACTTCAACTTTGTTAAAGAATGATTCTTGTATTCAGATTCTAATTTTGCCAAGAAAAAGATCTGACTTTTTAGTACGTATATAACCTCTCTAGGTACAATGATATTGCTCAATTTGGTCTGACGGTTACTGGAAAAGGTGGAATAACCAATTCAAGCCCATCCAGCCAACAGGAGCCATCAACGTCACAAAATGCATCAAATGTTGATAAACCAACTGACCTCGGGAGGTACTGCAGTATACTTAAGATACGCAATATCTTGTTAGCCGAAGTTATTCCATTAGCTTTGCTAATTTTGTTGCTATAACATCTTATTGTGCAGGGTCATGATAGGAATAGCAGAACAAGCGTATTCAGTCCTCTTATTGACCTTTTTCTTCCTGGAGGTATATACGTGTCTTCATTTTTGTTGCTACGTTTTGTATCAAATTGGTAGCCTGTGGTAACATATTCTGTAACAGGTTTACCTTACAGGTTTTGTACCTTATATCGGGAAGGCACTCAATTTCCTACTTCTTTCTTGGATGTATGCCTATTACTGCTTTGAGTATGTGCCGAATACCTTTCTGCCATTTAATTTTACTTCTGTCAATGGGCAGATTACGAGGCCAAGCGGGTTGAGAACAGGTTGAAACGGGTAGTTTTTTGCATCAGTCGGGTTGTGTTGACCATATACGCTATCTATCTAAATTTATCACATTTTAGTGAACAACTACTGTATCAAATATGATTATAAAAGTTTTTTTCTTTCCATAATGAAATAAGTTTATTTAATGAACCAACCAAGGAGAAAAACTTTTTGGTTTAGAAGAGATGGAACATAACCCAAATCGACCTGTTCACAAGTAAATGGGTCAAATTGCTACTCTACTACACGTGTTAGTTTGCTACATACTTCTGATTGCAACTTCTCTAATTTTATAGGTACAAATGGAACTTCTCTGGTCTTAGTTTGCAAAAAAGGCTCGAATTTTTTGAGTCCAACTGGGCATTCTTTGCTGGTTTTGGTAATTTTCTTTTTCACTTGTGTTTGGCTGCATGTTAGTTGTATTAATGCACATCACTTTGGTATTCGCCATGTGACATATTTAACCAAAAGAAGTGTATGATAGAGAAATGTCAATCACATATTGAACAAGTTTCTTGAATATCAGACTTAGCATCTCTTTTTTTGGCAAACTTTCAAGCGAGGATTACTTGTTTGACTTATATGATTACAATTGATGTATAACTTGGATCTACTTTTTGATTCTTCTGTTTTATCTTTATAAACGGGTATTATAAATATTTGACTAGTAGTTAAACACAAAGTATTAAACTATCCTGTTTCAAATACACATTTATTTTTGGATTTATAGGAAACTTAATGCTGTCGATATAATATGTGTATTAATGTGGGCTGTGTATAATTTTTAGCGAAATTCCTTATCTTTCCTTTGGGATTGTGATGTGACACTTTATTTACACGAGTCTCGCTAATGTACTTGCAGGATCTCCTTGCGTTTTGGCTATTTTCTTTTTGTCTCCTTTAGTGAGTTATGGGACAATGGCTGTACTCTTTCCACTGGTAAGTACACAATTTTTCTCATTTGTGCATTTGTATAATTGTACTGGTGAAAACTTATAACTTTATGCACGGTTTGGGGGTTAGGTTAAACCGTAAAACACGTAATTACTGGTTGGGTTATCAAAAACATTGTCCAATATTTTTCCTTTATTTATATGACTTCCCATGTTAATTAAAATTGTTTTCGCGAGGAGGTTAGGCGCATTATGAATAGATCTTGCATAACGCCGGATCTGATCGATTCATTTGGCTCTTTCTGTTTTTAGCTTTTTTTTTTTTTAATTTACCCGCTAGACTCTTAACATATGGATAGATCTATCAACAAATGAATGGGTCGATATTTGATTTGATCTATAATATAATGGCGCTAATAGTCTATGTTCCAGTTTGTTTTGACTGCAGCCGGCTCAGATGCTGACAGCATCGTCAACTCTCTAAAAGAGAAATGGGGAAGGGAAGAACTGGTGGGAAAGCTTCCTATATTTTATGCTGCGGACAAGTTACTGTAAGTAAATGACTATTCCAAATCTTCTATCACCATGTAATAAGTTTCAGTATCTTACACAAAACAATTATCTGCTAAACAATTGTTTTAAAGCCAAATCTTTCTTCTAAATAGTTGATCAGCCAAATTACTAAAAAAGGATTCATCTTCAATATCAGTCGGTTATAACTGAGTATTAGGCTAAAGTTAATGTCTGATTCTTCTTTCTATAGGATGCGAATCTTGTCTCTTCTTCCTGTGGAACGTCGTGGTGAAACATCCGACAAGAAAGGGCTATGAGACTAACCACTGATTCCCAGAACTTAAGATTGAGATTTCTTGTGTGCCACTGTCCATACAAAAATCACTTGTAGATGTTTTACAGTGCAAACAAAAGTCTCGAGTGATTAGTTTGTGTACAGAAGATAAAAAGATGGTAACGGCAGGGAATAGGTTTCTTTTGAAGATCTGCTATCGCCTACGTCACAAGGGTGAACACACACACACACACACACACGTAAACATCAATGTTTCTACTAAAGGGGAGCCGAAGTTTGTTGCTTTTTAACGGATAAAAGTGCATTGACAGCTTTATATTGTGACATAGATGCTATGATCCGTTTCTTGGTTTGTGTGAATGATTTCTTAACCTGTAAAGTTAAAGCACATGAATGTTTGCGGTTGTCGTAACCACTGCCTCCTTTATTTACAACACCCTGCTTGTGATTACTTTCTTTTTTCGGAGCTGAGATCAATGAATTTAGGGCCCGTTTGGTAACTGACTTTTAAGTGGTTTAGGCTCATTATCAGTTAAAGTCAGTTGTTTGGTATCCTCTGTTTAGGCTGGAAAGAGGGACTCAAGCCAAAATGTTAATACCAGGGGTAAGGGTGGGGATTTAAGTGGGTTTTGGATCAAATGTCAAGTCAATAATTATAATTTATTTCTAAACATTTTTCGGCCACATATTCTCCCAATTCATTCTTGTCTAGCATAAATTTTTTACTTTTAATAACATAAATGTTATACTTTTTTATTTTTATATAACTATTAAAATAAAATAACATTTTAGACTTTTAACAAATCAAACATTACTTTTAATTTAAAAATATCTAATCCTAAATCCCTCATTTTATAAACTTACACCCAAAATAAAACCTGACTTAAACCATTACAAGTTTCATTTTGTGGTACACGGGGTGGACTCAAGATTTTTAATTTTAAAGGGGTGTTAAAAAAAAAGTGTTTAAGTCAGCTAAAGTTCCACTGTAAGAAATTAAAGTAGCACACGAAAATTTGTGGGTGTTGCACATACAAAAAAGAGCCGTTTTAAATTTTTTTTATATATCGTGATTTCAAAACGAGTGTAGCCTGTGCCACACCTACGTGGCTTCGCCAGGCTTGGTTGTACATGTCATCTGGATTAATTCTCTATAGCTTTTCTTTTCATCTAGTGCATAACTAGTTCTTGTGATCTTATTATCCTTATGAGATGATAAATAGTCATAAGCGTAGCTATAATTGCAACTTTAAGGCATACTTAAATTCGTTGTCCCATTAGTACAATACTATAATAATACTATTTTAAAAATCATTTAAACAATTTAATACACTTTAAGGAGTTGTCAAACATTATATTATAATCAAGAATATTAATCTTTTATGTTCCACAATAAACAAGAAACAATAATAACATACACAATCCAAGGAAATCTTGTCATGGATAATAGTTTGGTGGTTTGATCAAAAGATAATAGTAAAGATATTGATATAAATTTAAGTCGTTTTCCATGCTAGAATTTGCATCAAAATGGTCAAAAAGTCTACAAACCCACCTTTCCAATTAACTATAGTAGAAAGCAACAAACTGATAATGAAGTCTCTCCTCAATTGACTCCTAAAGTCAAACAACGAACACCATTATGTTCACACAAAACCGAGTCAGTTCGTTCTAGCTCCTAGTTTTGAAGGACGAAATCAGGTTGCGTCTCGAAAGTTTAGGCTGATCGCTAGAAAGAGCTTGACGGCTTTTATTTTTTTTGTCACATCAGTTTTTTTTTTCGATATTTGTTTTTCGACTGCAGACATTCTTGTAAATCCTAAACTCAAAACACAATATCTACTATCTACAAACGGTGATGAATGAAATTTAAAACATGATGTGCCAATTATGCAGAAATAACAAATAAAGTAGAGTATTTCATATCGAACAGTTTATTTAAATCTTTTTTCCACTCATGAACTCATCAAACATCCCCCACTTTTGGGTCGGTTTTCTTGGATTTTGTTAGCTTTACACAAGATTTCAAAATTATCACTTCACTCAATTTCCCCTTGATTGTTGCAAGCTATTGAGGACCAAGTGGGGTGTCTTTAACAACAACAAACAAACAGCATGGAGAAATCTTTAAAGTAGAATTGTGGCACATTCATACCTTCTAAGATAAATGTTTAAAAAATGGAATAATGAACAGAAAGGAAAGGACCACCATCACATGGCTGGAAATGAAAGAAAATCCATGAAATTTATGATACTAGTTGCTAGAGTTAAATATTGATCATAAACTTCGTTAAAAATTACTGAAACGGATGCTCAAAGCTAGGTCTCGCTCTCGCTCAAACTAAATCGCGCGCTATTTCATGAGCGGCCATCGTCTAGTATAACATAAATGTATCATCTACCACCACCACAACTATCATCTTCATCTATGTGTCACGTACATGAATGAGTTTCGTCTAAATGGAAAATAACACCCATTATACCAACACTAACTAAATCTGTGTAAACATCGTTCCTAACCCACTAATAATGTAACGTGCATATTTCCACTAGTGTCTGTTTGCGTGACATCAAATCTAGTGTATCTGTCTACCCATGTTCAGAACTGACTATATACAAACATTCTTAGTAATCGTTATTAATGTCTTGCCATTTATAAAAGACCACTAAGATATATAAAAAAACATCATGATTAAAGATAGATATACGTCAATACGCATGTGAGTGCATAAAATTTGTGGCCGGATTTTAGAGTGTCCAGACGGTGCCACCGCACAATTTTTTGAGGGCCTCCGGTTTATAACGAAGATCTTGATATTATTATGGGTTAAGCTTAAGTTTGATGTGTGTTCTAAAACTTAAGATCTGAAATTATATAAACAATATTTTACTTTTTTTAGTTAGATTTATAAAAGAGAAACAAAAAAAAGAACAAAGCCGTACATGGCTAATCAGATGAAAAAAAGATTAATATAAAAAGTGTTCACTTTACATCCTAAGACTGCTAGGAGTGGGGCGAAACCCACTCAACGTCACCTCAGCGCCACGTCAGCTTTTTAAACAACTCACCCAAACTCACCCACGAAGGTAATGACACTCACTAAAACTCACTCACACTCACTTTTCATACCTATTTTTTTATTATTTAAATACACCCTACTCACAAAAAACACCCAAAATTAAACCTAACCTAAAAAATAATAAACATCTGGACCCACATGTATACAACTCACATGGGTGAGTTTGCCCACTTTTTTTTCTTAGCTAGGAACAAGTCGCGCGTGGGTTTATAAGGGTGAGGTGGAGGCTGCGAGTGGCTTTAGCCAACCCACGAGTAGGACTTAACCTACTCCCACCAGCCTAAGCTTTATAAATTTTACACTATGTTTCTTATATTTTGGTTTTTATTTCAAATAATTACAAAGAAGTTAACAAAAACTACAATCTGCACTCATGAGTCCATTTAAATTTATTTTTGTACATATTTTACAAAATTGGCCTAACTTTATTATTTTATATTTTAATTAGAATTATTTCTACTATAAACTGTATTTAAGTATTTTGTATTACTTGAAAGCTCTTTAAATATTTTGTCAAAATGGCACAAAAAGCCTTACATGGTTTTTACTATATTTAAGTATTTTGTGTTACTTGAAAGCTCTTTAAATATTTTGTCAAAATGGCACAAGAAGCCTTACATGTTTTTTTTTTCTGGTTATTCTTTACTCTCTTTTTTCTTTTATCGATAATGTGGTTAAATTAATCAATTTTTTTTGGAACGGCAGTTTGGTGCAGCGGAGTATCTTGCGTGCCACCGAGGTACCAAGTCTCTCAACCCGAGTTCGAATCATCTCACGAAGAGAATATCAACCCCCATGCTAGCCATCCAGTTTCCCATTAAGGGGCTTCAAGGCATTGCGATGGGATTCAAACCCGGCTGCCAATTCTGGGAAAATCCCCCATATGGAGAATGACAGGAGTCGAACCTCTGACCTCCCCCACATGGAGACTATAACCAAATGCATCCATACAACTAAGCTAGACTTCATTTGCGGTTAAATTAATCAATTAACGTTTAAGTTATTCTTAGTAAAAGGGAGTCATTTTATATATATATATTTTTTCTTATTAGTCAAACATGCATTAAAAATATTATACATTATGCATTTAATATTTATATTTATGAAATTAAACACAAAAGTATGTCACATGTGAAATTATTCCCAATAAAAGAATATTTTCCGTGAAAATAAATAGACCGCATTCAAATTTACATAGTTTACTTGACAATTGATGGAACTTAAACTAATATAAAAACAAAAATAAAAGCAAGCTTTTTATGTGTATATGGAGTAGTATTCTTTTAAAAAAAAAGTTTATATGCTTGTTTATTTTAATTTTTAAATATTTCATCTTAACTCTTTTATAAAGAGAAAATCTATTTTGGTTGAATGTTGAAATATAGCTGGTTGAAAATGACGTGGCAAGCATTTGTGGTTGAAAATATAGCTGGTTGAAATATAGCTGGTTGAAAAAACCGCCCTAAAATAAACCGCCCTAAAGAAAAGCATTTGTGGCCTTGGAAACCTTGGAAACCTTGGAAACCATGATCAGCCGACTTCAACCTGTACATCTTCCCACGCTTCTTGGAAACCTGGGAAACCCTAAATACATTTATTACCCTCAAACGATGTACAATCAATCCATCTATATATACAAGACTTTTCATCATACTTTTCATCATACTTTTCAAACGAATCATAATCTTTATTTGTTTAATGGATTCATCAGCGGATGTAGGACGGACCAGTGGGTTGGTTGTTAAGGCAAGAAAAACGAATCATAATCTTATCAATTCTGAGGTTTGGTTTAATTTTCATAATCTTTATTTGTTTAATTCTGAGGTTTGGTTATAGATTCTGAGGTTTTCTTCTTTTTCTGGTTATAGATTGACTTGGAAATACAAAATGCTTTTGGGCCAATGGAGGCTGAGTGTGAGAACTCGTATTTTTCCCGGTAATTTACTTATTATTTTATTCGTCCTTCTCGATTTTTTTTTACAATATGTTACTTGTTTTTTTTTTGTTACTTTAAAAAAATACGTAAATCTAGAGATTTTTAAATTTCGTGTTTCCCCACGATGTATTATACATTGTATATAAGTAATAAATTTTTATATATACTAGTACCTCTTTTAGCCGAGTTATGATCCAAACTAGCCCTAAATACTTTTTCGTAAATTTAAATTATATCAAAAATTGATTTTTGGGTTTATGTCCAATCTAATAAACCATTTTGTAAAGTTTTTATAAAATGTAAATAAGTTTATTAGTTTTATTCTATTTTTAAAAACATTTATATAAAGGAAGGGCCAAAAGGGTTAAGTGCTGAAACTTTACACTATAAAAACCACAAACACATTCATTTGTAAAAAAAAAAGATCAAACACAATTTTTTTCTCTCTTTGGGCTGATTTTTATTAACCACAAGAACACCATGATCAAAGTTTGTTCTAGCCAAATTATCTTGGTTTTTAGTAAGTTTAATCCTTCCTAAACACATTCTCATCATTTATTTTGACATGCAAGATCATTTTTAAAATCTCATAATTTGATTATAAGAAATGATTATGTTTATGTATGAATTAGTGTATTTTGGAGTAACCCACATGATTTTACATTGTTAATTTTTGATAATTTTTAGGGTTTGATCATAACTTGGGGCTGTTTTGATACTTTTACTTGGAGGGAAAGGATTAAGCTACAAATCCCATAATTACTAGTCATAAATTTACTTATATAAAGGTATGTAAAAAAACCCTCTTTGATTATGTATTTCTATTATATACTAAATTGTGATTTTTATTAGTTAAATTGGATTGATCATGAAATTAGGTACATACGAGTTACCTACTGATTTTCTCCTTAAAATGAACATGGTTTGAGTGTATGATCAAGTGGTAGGCTTTGTCATAGATTTAGAATGATTTTGGGGTGATTTGGATCAAATTTAGGTGTTAGAATTGATGGAAATTGTTGGCTGATGTAAAGCAGGTCATGGCAAATTTTCTACAGTTCTAAGTTGTATTTTGGGTTCAAAATTAGATTCCTTAGGTTTATACTGATTTTGGAGAGTTGGGTAGGCAATGGAGGTGCCCGGATGCAAAAGTTACGTTCGTTTTATTAAAATTGGTCAAAACCGGGTAACGGGTAAAAAAATGTGTAGTGGGTCTTGAGTTAAAATATTTTTATTGGTGATTTTATATTTAGTTACAGTAGGTCAATATATTTTAAACCTCTAGTCCTTGGAATCTCCATAAAAGCTTTTTCGATTAGTGGTTTTTGACTAAAACGACATGTTTGAATGTATCGTGTAAATTTCCATTTTTAAAATTTGTAGTCAGTCACTAAAAGTAAAATTTCCGTTGATTGGTAAATGCTTATAAGTCAAATTTGCCCATTTTGAAAAGGTAAAGAAAATATATTTCTGATGCAAAAGGTTGCAAACCTGTAGCTATTATAGAATTTCAGTTATGCACTGTTTAGTGCAGATCATTTCTAAAACCTAGTCAGTCATTAAAAGTGAAATTCCCGTTGATTGGTAAATTCATATAAGTCAAATTTACCCATTTTAAAAAGGTAAAGAAAATATCTTTCTGATGCAAAAAGTTTCAAACCTTTAGCTATTGTAGAATTTCAGTTATGGACTGTTTAGTGCATATCATTTCTAAAACTTACTCAGACATTAAAAGTGAAATTCCCATTGATTGGTAAACTCTTATAAGTCAAATTTGCCCATTTTGAAAAGGTAAAGAAAATATCTTTCTAATGCAAAAAGTTTCAAACCTGTAGCTATTATAGAATTTCAGTTATGGACTGTTTAGTGCAGATCATTTCTAAAACTTACTCAGACATTAAAAGTGAAATTCCCATTGATTGGTAAACTCTTATAAGTCAAATTTGCCCATTTTGAAAAGGTAAAGAAAATATCTTTCTAATGCAAAAAGTTTCAAGTCTGTAGCTATCATAGAGTTTCAGTAGTGCATTGTTTAGTGCAGGACATTACTAAATTTCATTCTAGTCTTATATTTTAAGCATGATTTTGGTCCAAAATATTTATGTTTAGCATAATAAGAGTACTAAAATCTTACGAATAACCTTATATCACATTTTATACAGTAGGCAAGTGAAGAATTTAGTTTACCTAAGTGGTTTAGCTAGTAGTGCAATGTACAACTCATACACCTACCATGGTTCACTTTTTCTTATAAACTTAAAATTTTACAAGATTTCTAAAACTTTTAATCCATGATCATTCCTTTTTAAAATGAATCTTCAATTTACTATAGTTAGAGTATTATACTCATAAATATTTCATTACTTAGGTTCGGGTTAGTTTTGGTGCCGTTTCGCGTTTTCTTGTTTCTTCTACAAACCCGACTACCTAAGGTGAGTTCATAGCCCCTTTTACTACTTGTACATTGTTTCTAAACGCGGGGTGAGATTTTACATGGTGGAACACATCCATTTAAAAACTGTATGCTATTCAGAACTTGTATGCTATTCAGACTTGTATGCTTCCAACAGTTTTCATTGATATTATTGCTTATAGTTAATAGCCTTAAGTTTCCTCTCTTGATCATGAACCATTAATTGTCCTGTATGCTTTGCGCTAAGCGCGAATGTTGTGGGTGGATCCATCGGGATTGACAATCCCCGTCCCGATTACCTTGACGCACTTACATTTGTTTATACTTGAGTAATTAGGCTGAATACTCCCTAGAGGAACTTACTTTGAGTTAAGCTTCGGTTCATGAACTAAACAGCAATAATATTGGTTTCAGACTATGGTTAATGATCATAACCATTTTCTCTATTTACTTGTTTTACAAAAGAATGCTTGTGTTCCACACCTTTACTGCTAAACCTATGAATATCACTCAACTTTATGTTGACGAATTTACATGTTTAATCTCAGGTATTATTTCTTAGCTTTGCTTGGATGGGAGCCCGCAGGATATTTTCGCAGCTTGGAGATTTTTGTGTATATTTAAACTTTGGTTTTATCTAAAAACTGTCAGAAGTTTATCATGTATTCTTGGTAACTATAAGTTACAAAAAATAATTAAATTATAGATTTCCGCTTATAAAACTCTGGGACCTTTGTTTAAAAACTCTGATTCTTTATGATTTAATGTATAAATTTTTATTACGGCAACTTTATGTCAACAACATTTCATTGTTTCTTGTACCATAACGTGGCGCCCCCTTGATGCCTAGTTGTTCCATACCTGATTTTGGGGGTCTCACAGATTGGTATCAGAGCGATGGTTATAGGGAACTGGGTCGTTTTTTTTCAAAACTTAGTCTATAACTGAAAAGCTTAAATATTTCATGTTTCTAAGTGTCAAACACAGAATCTGCTATTGCTGTTCGATATCTGCGCGGGTAACTCTCTAATCCTTATTATTTACTTTTAATTATCGTTTTAGTATTTCATCTCTTGATTACATTTTGAAATATTACATTGCCCTAATGACGATAATTACTATATCTTTCCAAATCACATGTGTTTCATATCATTGGATATTGTTGTGATTACATCTGCCCTTACGGTATTTCTTGAATTCTTGTTCATGTAAACTTGATCTTGTTACCATGATTTTAATTTGTTATGACGTTACATACTTGAATTTGGAGCGAGTATGCTTCTGAATTTTCATAATCACTTTTCTGAGTACTATTGTTATTTCATTTACGCGTGATACAACTGAACTCATATATTCGTTCGTTTTGAACCGCCTGTTTTTTTTTTCTCGAATCATTCTTTTATATGTTGTACATACTCTCGCTATACCATTGTTTGGGGATTAAGAAGTGTTGCTTTCAATGAAACTTCCGATTTTCATTCTACTACCTTGTGCAATATTTCCATTGTTAAACCTCTTTAAGATAACTATTTAAATATCCAAATTGCTTTCCAACCAATTGTGATTGGATGTCTTGAAAAATAGTCTATAGACCATTGTGTAGCCCAATGTGTCTCCGAAAAAGACTAAAGGACATCGTGTGAGTCACACATCTCTAAGCATTCCCTGAATCAGTGTTGAATAACATCGTAGGTTTTCGTAACCTTGATTGACCTTTATGTCATCGTTTTACACGACACTCGTATATTGATTAAATATTTCATTGACCATTCTACGTTTTGTAACACCCCCACAATTGTTATGCGCAGCGGAACTACAACAATGGGTGCTACACAGTATTCATTGCACACAAGAGATATCAAACGACGCTAAAAAGACGTCATCTTAAAAATTGAAATTTAAAATTTGTTAAATAATACATGTCCACAGTTTTTCCAACCCCAAATAGTGCACAGAGTTTAGCGTTTCGGTCCCCATGAATCTCAACCCCAAAAACTTCAGTTTTACAACCACATGACATTAAACATAAAAATTGTTTAAGTAGAAAAGGAGGGAAAAACAAGCGGACACCAAGCCGATCACACAACATCCATCCCATGCATGCTCCATCCTACTGCTCAGCGGTTACCTGAAATACATGCCAAAATTTGGTCAACGAAAACGTTGAGTGGAATTCATAGGTTTTTCAATCCATTTGAACGTATATATAATAAAAACCATTCGTGATCATTTATAGTCTTGTCGATCAAACAAACTATAATCAGGATACTGACAATTGTGTTTAAGCTCATGACACTAATCCGTTAACTCAATCACCCGCGTAAATATACCGGCATGATTCAGATGAAACCAGTGCCCCTCTAAAGGCATCAGTTGCAATTATACCTTATTTCTCATACAAAATAATCTACCGCAGAACTTACTATAAGTACAGCTTCTCGGCTAGCATTGGGTCGTTAACCCCGTAGTACTACAAATTGCATAAGCGGCTATTTCCCCCTTCGCAAGGGCAAGACAATAGTTAATAGTTCATGAATTTAGGGACTTTTGCAACTTTGGTACTCAACACAATTTCTAAGGCAACTTTCGGGTCTAACAATCATTCATGATATACGTTCCTTTTAAAAACTAGCATGCATTTCCCTCGCGGGTAAAACAATTTGAAATAATATAAGCGAGGCTATAAATTCACACCTTAGATATTAAGTAGTCGGTAGTTCGAGGAGTGTTCACTGACGATGTTACGGATGCCCGGGTAATTCAACACCTATCACAAATAACGCGTAATGAGTAATCTCATTTAAATACTCACGGTACTGTATAAAATACATATATATAAGTCACTTAAGACCAATATAACTCACGCCAAAAACAAAAACAACAAGTATCATTCATTTTATACCATTCGTTCTTATAACCTACGTTGTCCATTTTTACTCATTCTCGCCGGTACTTGACCAAAGTACGGGCTGTTTTACCTTATTAAACCATGCTTATAAAATTTGATAAAATTTCCAAAAATCCTATATGACCTGTAGATAACATGTTTTTAAGTCCAACAAAAGTTTTCACTTTTACGACCCGTTACGCAACTCATTTCCACGACTACATTTTACGGGCTGAAATTGCGCTTCGACCAATTTTGACCACTTTGACCTATATGAAAAATACCTTTGACTTTCTTGACTCATAAGTCAACATATAGACTCATTTGTACAGGTTAGGGACCAAGTTTTGACCCTTGATCATTCACCAAATTATACTTGTGACCCTCGGGATTTGACTAAAACTTTACACAAATCCGGATTGTGAAAGTCCTCGTCTCCCGGTACCCGATCTTTAAAATGTCATAACTTTTAGCTCGTTTTGAGTCACGGGCTCTACCTTATACCAAATTAAAGCTAGAAAAACCCTCTATCACTATATTTAGTTTTCAAGACTTGAAACAAAAATCATTTTTCCAAAATAGACCAAATGTTTCTGCCTAAAAATGACTATACCAAAAACATGCTTAGACTCGATTCCAAGACTTCTAACCAACACTAAACATCATCCTAAGACTTCCCAAACATAGCCTAACATCAAACTTCCATCCTACCCCTATTGATCAACCAATCTCAATATCAAAATCAAAGAAAAATACACATGCAAGTAGTAACACCTATGTAAATCATCATAAAACAAATAACCAAACACAATAATAACATGCATGATCAACAACCACCATGGCTCCCCAAACACCCCCTTTGCCGTGGGGTTTGGGTGACCAAATCACCACAACCAAATTAATTTTGGTGGGTTTTCATGGTGTTTATACTTCCATAACACTCAAAATTAACATGCATTAGCTCAAATAGCCACAAAAACGAATTTTGGATCATATGAAAAATCTTGAAAAATTTTTATCAATGCATGTTGGATTTGATTACATGAATAGGTGGGTAATGACCAAACTAAGCGTGGTCTAACCTTAGATTTTTGAAAAATCAAGTAGAAAAGATTTTTGGTGAATTTTTGTGTGGGTGAGGGTGTGCCGTGAGTTTAGAGAGAGACAAGGGAGGGAGTGTTTGATTTTTCTTGTGAAATTTTTGTATGTGTTTGTGTGTTTGTCCACTTTGCCCCTTTTTGTTAGTTAGGAGGGACCTAAGTGCAATATTGGGCTTCTTTTGTCCTTAAATAGAAAACAACCTCAAAACTTTGCGGGTTTGACCCATTTGTCAATTTTGAAAATTTTACGGGAGTCGGAAATCTTCCCGAATGCTCCAAAATATTTTTGGGATACTTTAAATGTACTTGGAAGGCTATAAAACTCACACGACTCGACTTAACACGAACCGTAAATAAAATTCTCGAAAAATTACATTATCGATAAATCGTCAAAAATTATATAAAATCGGGCATCCCTCGGGATCGTAATCGTCATCGTCCTTCTCAAAACGTCAACCGTAAAAATTATAACCTCGAACATCGGTTTTAACCAAAATACTTATAATTATAGAAATTAAAATTTATCAAAAATTTCAAAAATTAGCGTAATTTAGGGTATCGTTAATGACCTCGATTCTAGGGTGTCACATCCACCCCTCCTTAAAGAGAGCGACGTCCCGGCGCTCGCCTCTTCTTGGGCTCACATTTCGTCTATTGGAACAGATGAGGATACCTTTCCTTGAAAAAGTCCTCACGTTCCCAGGTGTATTCCGGTCCACGCTTAGAATTCCATCGGACCTTCACAATGGGAATCCTACTATGCTTCAACCGCTTGACCTCCCGGTCCATAATTTCCACAGGTTCTTCCACAAAGTGCATTTTGTCGTCTAGTCGAATCTCGTCCAAAGGAATCACCAATTCCTTGTCCGCCAAACTCTTCTTCAGGTTCGATACGTGAAACGTGTCATGAATAGCACTAAGCTCGGTCGGCAATTCTAACTTGTACGCTACTGGTCCAATTCGTTCAACGATCTTAAACGGTCCAATATACCTCGGACTCAACTTTCCTTTCTTTCCAAAACGAATTACACCCTTCCATGGCGATACCTTGAGCATAACCATATCTCCAACTTCAAACTCCAACGGTTTCCTTCGGTTATCAGCATAACTTTTCTGTCGGCTTCTCGCAGCAAGTAGTCGGTTCTTGATCTGCACGATCTTCTCTGTCGTTTCTAAAACCATTTCGGGTCCAGTCAATTGACTTTCCCCTACTTCACTCCAGCACACGGGCGATCTACACTTCCTTCCATACAACGCTTCGAACGGTGCCGCTTTGATACTCGCATGATAACTATTATTGTACGAAAATTCCACTAGAGGCAAGTGGCGTTCCCAACTTCCTCCAAAATCAATCACGCACGCACGGAGCATGTCCTCCATCGTTTGAATCGTTCGTTCACTCTGGCCGTCAGTTTCCGGGTGATAAGCCGTGCTTAAACTCAGTTCAGTGCCCATCGCACGTTGAAGCGATCTCCAAAATTCCGACGTAAATCTACTGTCGCGATCCGAAATGATCGATAACGGCACTCCGTGTCTACAGACGATCTCTTTCACGTACACGCTGGCGAGTCTTTCCATGCTGTCCGTCTTCTTCATAGGTAAGAAATGAGCAGATTTCGTCAACCTGTCCACAATTACCCATATCATATCGCATCCACTAGGAGTCCTAGGTAAACCCGTCACAAAATCCATTGCGATTTTCTCCCATTTCCATTCTGGGATTTCCGGTTGTACCAACAATCCAGATGGTTTCTTATGTTCTGCCTGAACCTTCGCGCAAGTCAAACACTTACTGACGTAACGAGCAATATCTGCCTTCATATTCGGCCACCAATAAACTTTCTTCAGGTCGTGGTACATCTTATCCGATCCAGGATGTATCGAATACTTCGACTTATGCGACTCATTCATAACCAATTCTCGAACTCCAGGCTTTCCTTCCTCAGATGGACATAGTGGTAACCAAATTCGATTCTCAAAATATCTTAGTCCGTCAGACCTAATCACGAAAAGAGGTTTCAACATTCGTCCCAAATTCTCGGCTTCAACATTCCCTTTCATCAATCCTCTCTCCTGAGCCTTCAGTATGGTTTCGGTTAAGTCAACGCTCTCACTCATCACCAAAGCTCTAACCCTCAAAGGTTTCTCCCGCTCCTTCCTACTCAATGCATCCGCTACAACATTCGCCTTCCCAGGGTGATAGCGAATTTCACAATCGTAATCACTCAATAGTTCAACCCATCGTCTTTGTCGCATATTCAACTCCTTTTGATCTAAAATGTGCTGCAAACTCTTGTGATCAGTGAATACAACACACTTTGTCCCATACAGATAGTGTCTCCACAGCTTCAACGCAAAAACTACCGCTCCTAATTCCAAATCGTGCGTCGTGTAGTTCTCCTCGTTCTTCCTTAATTGCCTCGACGCGTAAGCTATCACCTTTTCACGTTGCATTAATACTGCTCCGTAACCCTTACGAGACGCATCACAATACACCACGAAGTCTTCGGTTCCTTCAGGCAATGATAAAATCGGCGCGGAACATAACTTATCCTTGAGCGTTTCGA
The DNA here is from genome assembly GCA_025667525.1 of Glebionis coronaria. Classification (NCBI taxonomy): domain Eukaryota; kingdom Viridiplantae; phylum Streptophyta; class Magnoliopsida; order Asterales; family Asteraceae; genus Glebionis; species Glebionis coronaria. Next base: position 54,580 of record JANFOE010000287.1, read on the forward strand.
AAGCAAGCTCTTCCTCAATTCTCCATTCATACACCCTATTCTTCTCGGTAAGCCGCGTCAATGGTTTCGCAATCAACGAAAATCCTTCAATAAACCTTCTATAGTACCCAGCTAAACCCAAAAATTGTCGAACTTCAGTCGGCGTCGTCGGTGCTGACCATTCCCTGATCGCTACGATCTTAGCAGGATCTACACGAACTCCTTCCTTATCAATCACATGACCTAGAAACTGCACTGATTCCAACCAAAACTCACACTTAGAGAATTTTGCATACAGCTTCTCCTTCCTTAACAACTCCAAAATCTTTCTCAGGTGCTTTTCGTGCTCCTCCTTACTCTTAGAGTAAATAAGTATGTCGTCGATGAAAACAATAACAAACATATCTAGATACGGCTTGCACACGCGATTCATAAGATCCATGAATACAGCAGGCGCGTTAGTCAACCCAAACGGCATCACTCGAAATTCAAAGTGTCCATACCGCGTACGAAAGGCAGTTACAGGAATATCCTCCTCTCTTACACGCAGTTGATGATACCCTGATCTTAAATCGATCTTTGAGTATAAACTGGAACCTTGTAATTGATCGAACAAATCATCAATCCTCGGTAATGGGTACCGATTCTTAACCGTCAGCTTATTGAGTTCTCTATAGTCGATACACATTCTAAACGAACCATCCTTCTTCTTTACGAACAACACTGGCGCTCCCCAAGGTGATGAGCTCGGCCTAATAAATCCGTTGTCCATCAACTCCTTCAATTGATCCGATAACTCCTTTAACTCAGATGGTGCTAAGCGATAAGGTGCACGTGCAACCGGCGCAGCTCCTGGCACTAAATCAATTCGAAACTCGACCTCACGATTAGGCGGTAAACCTGGCAACTCGTCTGGAAAAACGTCCGGATACTCGCGAATAACTGGCACCTCTCCAATCCTCGCCTCTACATCACCATCGCTCGAAACCTGTGCCAAAAACACATCGCATCCGCTCTCTACGTACTTCATCATCTTCAAACACGAAATCACCTTCAAACGAGAAGTGCATTCGTCTCCCTTTACCGTCAAAACCCTATTCCTCAGCGGAATCTGCACCAATCTCTCACCACAGACGATTGTAGCACTATGCGCCATTAGCCAATCCATTCCCACAATCACGTCAAACGATCCTAGCTCTATAGGCATCAAGTCGATTTTAAAAGCGTAGTTTCCTAACTTCAAGGTACACCCTTTCAGTATAGAATTCGTACTAACAATTTTTCCATCGGCTAATTCAACATTATAACTAGTCGTTAACAATACCGGTTCTCTATCGATATGACGACTAAATCTAACGTCTACAAAACTCTTGTCGGAGCCAGAATCAAATAAAATACTAGCATAACAAGCGTCTAGCAAAAACGTACCGGTAACCACATTGGGACCTTGTGGTTTATCAGCAGTTCCCACTTGATACACAGCTGCCGCATTATTTCCTCCCCGTCTGTTCCCTGTCTTCGGGCAATTTGCTTGCACATGCCCCCTTTCTCCACAGCTATAACATCCTCTCATCCTGATAGCATTAGCCCCAGTGGCTACTCCTCCCATTCGACAACTAGCAGTCCTATGACCTGCCTTTCCACACTTGCCGCATGCCTGCGGGCAGTTTCCAACATGATACAAGTTGCACTTTCCACAATGGGGGTTCACTTTCACACCTCTAGGGTTCGTCACAGCCCTCATTCCTTCGTTCCTTCTCTGATTAAACTGCTGATTACGGTTCGGCCCTTGGTTGTTTCGGTTTCCTCCTCGGTTCTGGCCTTGGGATTGATTACCTTGTGCTGCCTCCCATTTTCTTTTGTTACCCTCAGCAATGTAGTTCTGCTTATCCTGAAGCTTAACGTCCATCAAAGCGTGAGCCATTTGAACCGCTTCGTCAAACGTTCCAGGTTTCGACGAAGTTGTTTCACCCTTGATGTTGCTAGATAAACCCTTAATATACTGCTTCATTTTCTTGGCGTCATTGGCAAATATGTCCGGACACAAAAGACTTAACTCATTGAATCTCCTGGTGTAAGCAGCTATATCGTTGTTCCTTAAGGTCAAATGTCTCAATTCGTCCTCCAATTGCCCCAATTCCTCCTCTGGGCAGAACTTCTTGGTCAACAAAGCTTTGGTCGCATTCCACGTTCTCGCATTTGCCACAGCCAATCCCACCGTAGCTACCTGGGTATTCCACCAGCTTAACGCATCATCCAGAAATGTAGCTGCTGCAAACTTTACTTTATCCGCCTCTGCACAACCACTGATTTCAAACGTACTCTCAACTTTTTCCAACCATCGCCTAAGTTCTAGGGCTCCACCCGATCCACGGAACTGCGTAGGACCGCACTTCATAAAGCTTGAATAGGTACACACTCTCGGGACTGGTTGTCTCCCCGCGTTCCTTCCTGGATCCTGATTTCTCCCAGCTCGGTCTGCTTCCAACGCATTAGCTATCGCTTCCTGAATCATGTTGTTAACACGATCGGCAGTCAACTTTGGAGGCATTGTTTTATCGAATATCTCTTTCTGCAAGACAAGAAAAATAGAAAAACAATGTAAGTATTCATATCAAGTTTCCCAGACATAAAATACATACAACGACACATCACTACGGAGTTACTAATATTCATCAATTCACACCACAAAAGATCAAATTTAAGACATATCACAGATCATGAAAGGTAACATAGATTGTATTGATAGTTAACCAAAATCGTGACAAGTAATGCCACTACAATCATTCACCACAAAACATCAAGTACTTGAGTTTCTCGTCATAATACCATCATACAAAGGTCTAAAATAGTTCTATTACAATGATCAAAGAAAAATACAAAACAAGTAACTAGGCATGTGGTGATCCACACTGCCTCTTGGATGGCGGCTCGTCGTCGTCCTCCGTTTCCTCATCACTCACGTCCTCATCCACATCATCCACTTTTCCCTTTCCTTTCTCATCTGGCCCACATTCTGTTCCCTTTCTCGTCCCTGATGTGGATCCATGCTCAATCGCTCCTTGACTTCCCACCGAAATACAAGCACCTCCAGTAGGCGGCTGAACCATGAAGTCATTCGCCTCCATCTCCACATCGTCCACGAATCTCCAATCCGGGGGCAATGAATCCCTCACACGATGCTCCCAACTCTGCATCCTCGACAACCTCATCTGATCTTCCCTCACACGGTCAAGACTAGCACTTAAATTCGCAACCATTGATTTCAAACTGTTGATGGCACTTGTGTTCATCATCCCATCATACGCAATCCTTGAAGTCCTTTCCAACAATCTTTGATGCTCCCTCTCAGTCTTATCAAACTTTTTAATCACCCTAGTCTCAACTACAAACCGCTCATACATTAACCTTTCCATCCTCCCCAAACGACCTGCGGGATCCCAGTAGTGACTCGGTCTCGGAAAATAGACCCTTGTAATGTTCTCGTGAATCGATGGCGACTTGGATGACTCTCCACTGCTCCCATTACTATGGTCCATCGGGCGATCAAAGGGTTGCTGCTCATAACGACCGGTCGGTGGTACCTCATAACCCTTCGGCGAACTCGGGGTTTGAAACAAGTCGGGTTCGGTCTGGCCTACGGCATCCTCGGGAATGCCATCATCCAATAGCTCCTCGGGCTCTTCTTCGGAATCCTCATTGTCGTCACTACTCATGCTGAAATTATCCACCTCACTTTCGCCATTGTCGTTTTCCGGTCCTATTTCGTCTTCTGGAGCGATCCATCCATTATTATTGTCCGGCGGGTTCGGAGGGTACATAAGTAATTATACAATAATTATAAATATATGCATGCAAATGCAATGCAAAGGTGGTACATATGCCCGAAATGTAATAATATGATGCTCATGCATGATAAATATGAAAATTACGATGTCGGATATTTCATGTAAAATTTAACGTCTACATATAGTAATTCCATACTTATATAATAATTACCCACATATATACTTTACTCAAAAGTATACGTCAAATGCCATAAATACAACAATAAATCTTACCGGAGCCATGCAGGATAGTTGTGTGTGCTTGGACCCTTTCTTACGACACCAAAAGTTATAGTTTAGGATTTTCAAAAACGACCTAGTTCTCTATAACTCGTGGCTCTGATTACCAATCTGTAACACCCCCACAATTGTTATGCGCAGCGGAACTACAACAATGGGTGCTACACAGTATTCATTGCACACAAGAGATATCAAACGACGCTAAAAAGACGTCATCTTAAAAATTGAAATTTAAAATTTGTTAAATAATACATGTCCACAGTTTTTCCAACCCCAAATAGTGCACAGAGTTTAGCGTTTCGGTCCCCATGAATCTCAACCCCAAAAACTTCAGTTTTACAACCACATGACATTAAACATAAAAATTGTTTAAGTAGAAAAGGAGGGAAAAACAAGCGGACACCAAGCCGATCACACAACATCCATCCCATGCATGCTCCATCCTACTGCTCAGCGGTTACCTGAAATACATGCCAAAATTTGGTCAACGAAAACGTTGAGTGGAATTCATAGGTTTTTCAATCCATTTGAACGTATATATAATAAAAACCATTCGTGATCATTTATAGTCTTGTCGATCAAACAAACTATAATCAGGATACTGACAATTGTGTTTAAGCTCATGACACTAATCCGTTAACTCAATCACCCGCGTAAATATACCGGCATGATTCAGATGAAACCAGTGCCCCTCTAAAGGCATCAGTTGCAATTATACCTTATTTCTCATACAAAATAATCTACCGCAGAACTTACTATAAGTACAGCTTCTCGGCTAGCATTGGGTGGTTAACCCCGTAGTACTACAAATTGCATAAGCGGCTATTTCCCCCTTCGCAAGGGCAAGACAATAGTTAATAGTTCATGAATTTAGGGACTTTTGCAACTTTGGTACTCAACACAATTTCTAAGGCAACTTTCGGGTCTAACAATCATTCATGATATACGTTCCTTTTAAAAACTAGCATGCATTTCCCTCGCGGGTAAAACAATTTGAAATAATATAAGCGAGGCTATAAATTCACACCTTAGATATTAAGTAGTCGGTAGTTCGAGGAGTGTTCACTGACGATGTTACGGATGCCCGGGTAATTCAACACCTATCACAAATAACGCGTAATGAGTAATCTCATTTAAATACTCACGGTACTGTATAAAATACATATATATAAGTCACTTAAGACCAATATAACTCACGCCAAAAACAAAAACAACAAGTATCATTCATTTTATACCATTCGTTCTTATAACCTACGTTGTCCATTTTTACTCATTCTCGCCGGTACTTGACCAAAGTACGGGCTGTTTTACCTTATTAAACCATGCTTATAAAATTTGATAAAATTTCCAAAAATCCTATATGACCTGTAGATAACATGTTTTTAAGTCCAACAAAAGTTTTCACTTTTACGACCCGTTACGCAACTCATTTCCACGACTACATTTTACGGGCTGAAATTGCGCTTCGACCAATTTTGACCACTTTGACCTATATGAAAAATACCTTTGACTTTCTTGACTCATAAGTCAACATATAGACTCATTTGTACAGGTTAGGGACCAAGTTTTGACCCTTGATCATTCACCAAATTATACTTGTGACCCTCGGGATTTGACTAAAACTTTACACAAATCCGGATTGTGAAAGTCCTCGTCTCCCGGTACCCGATCTTTAAAATGTCATAACTTTTAGCTCGTTTTGAGTCACGGGCTCTACCTTATACCAAATTAAAGCTAGAAAAACCCTCTATCACTATATTTAGTTTTCAAGACTTGAAACAAAAATCATTTTTCCAAAATAGACCAAATGTTTCTGCCTAAAAATGACTATACCAAAAACATGCTTAGACTCGATTCCAAGACTTCTAACCAACACTAAACATCATCCTAAGACTTCCCAAACATAGCCTAACATCAAACTTCCATCCTACCCCTATTGATCAACCAATCTCAATATCAAAATCAAAGAAAAATACACATGCAAGTAGTAACACCTATGTAAATCATCATAAAACAAATAACCAAACACAATAATAACATGCATGATCAACAACCACCATGGCTCCCCAAACACCCCCTTTGCCGTGGGGTTTGGGTGACCAAATCACCACAACCAAATTAATTTTGGTGGGTTTTCATGGTGTTTATACTTCCATAACACTCAAAATTAACATGCATTAGCTCAAATAGCCACAAAAACGAATTTTGGATCATATGAAAAATCTTGAAAAATTTTTATCAATGCATGTTGGATTTGATTACATGAATAGGTGGGTAATGACCAAACTAAGCGTGGTCTAACCTTAGATTTTTGAAAAATCAAGTAGAAAAGATTTTTGGTGAATTTTTGTGTGGGTGAGGGTGTGCCGTGAGTTTAGAGAGAGACAAGGGAGGGAGTGTTTGATTTTTCTTGTGAAATTTTTGTATGTGTTTGTGTGTTTGTCCACTTTGCCCCTTTTTGTTAGTTAGGAGGGACCTAAGTGCAATATTGGGCTTCTTTTGTCCTTAAATAGAAAACAACCTCAAAACTTTGCGGGTTTGACCCATTTGTCAATTTTGAAAATTTTACGGGAGTCGGAAATCTTCCCGAATGCTCCAAAATATTTTTGGGATACTTTAAATGTACTTGGAAGGCTATAAAACTCACACGACTCGACTTAACACGAACCGTAAATAAAATTCTCGAAAAATTACATTATCGATAAATCGTCAAAAATTATATAAAATCGGGCATCCCTCGGGATCGTAATCGTCATCGTCCTTCTCAAAACGTCAACCGTAAAAATTATAACCTCGAACATCGGTTTTAACCAAAATACTTATAATTATAGAAATTAAAATTTATCAAAAATTTCAAAAATTAGCGTAATTTAGGGTATCGTTAATGACCTCGATTCTAGGGTGTCACACGTTTCGACTTCGATTTACAACGTTTGTTTGTACCTTGGAAACACCATCATCATCTTGTAATTCATATCCTCTAACATGTGGCGATTGTTTAGAATACGATTCTATTTCTATAAACTTGTATCCTCCCCTTTCATTAAACCTCCTTTCTCCGGGAGTGCAACACGTTAATGTTTCATTTCTTTCTCGGTATGTTTTGTGTTTTTTGGAAAATCACACTGCCATGAGGCCTTCCTACATTGCATCTTGAAATCTAAGACACGGATGTCATACGCCGTTTTTGTTTTCTTAGATTACCGTTGGTATTCTTAACCCATTTTTATAATATGTTTTCTTTATATGCTTAATTATACAATCTATTATCTTTCGTTTTCATGAAATTCACAAGTCATATATGTACATAAATTCCGGATTGTTATGAATTTAATTAAGTTTCGTGGTGTCGAAAAATATACTTTGTGCAGAAACTTTACAGGTAATTTAACGGTGTCAATAAAATATTTTTATAAACTTTAGACTTAAAAATATGTTTCTACATGTTGAGACGGTCGTTTAGATATAAAGTTTGACCCGTAACTCTTATAAAAAAACGAGCGAGTTACGCTCATTTGAAATTTGTAAAATTTAAGAACTTATTTTCTGCATATATGGAAAATTTCTGTTGATGTAGAACTGCAGGGGGTAAAATCGTCATTTCTGGTCCGTTTCGACCTTCAGCCTAAACATGAAAGTTGTCTCAAAAATGTCGTTTTACGTCTACCGCAAGGGAACTAGTGTCGGAACTGAATATTTAAGGGTCTTTTATCTAATAAAGTCTACGTTTTCTAAAAAATATCATTTTGTTGACAGATGCCATGCGAATGCGCTTTCGCCTACTTCTGGTCGAGTAAAACTAAAAAGTTGTTTAAAATGCCGTTTTACCTATAATGCGTAGGTAACCAAGTCCGAAAAATAGTATAAACGGGTCAAACCTAAAAAAAAAAACCTACGTTTTAAGATAATATATACAAACCTGCGCAGAACATGCAGGGGCATTTTGGTTATTTTACGTTAGGTTTCAGATCTTGAGTAAAACTAGAAAGTTGTTCGAAACATTATTTTGCACAAAGTTACTTTAGACTCCGAATCTTGAAAATGTCATTTAACGGGTTAATTGATCGGGTCAAACTTAAAAGTCAAAGTTTACTAAAAAGTCAAAGCTGATAGAAATTTTGAAATATGGGTTTTAGGCGTTTTTGAGTTCGTTTGCGCTTGTAGAAATTTAACAAATGATAGTTTACAACTAACAGACATTAGTTACGTTTGAAGACGTTTAAAAATAGTAACTTTGGGTACGAGTTATACATACATATATCATGAACTTTTGAAACCGAATGTTTGGATAAAACTGATAGTGAGCTACAGTTTTGTCGAAAAAGTTGTGCATTTTTATGCCAATTAGTTTACGACGTGAACGCATATGAATTTCCTTTTATCTTTTATTTTATACATGACTTATTTTTCATTATATTTCATCTTTCGTTTCTTCCATCGTAACACTAGTTTGGGTCGAGATTTGAAGTTCTCATTTTCACATCTTTCGTTATAATTTTTGACACGTGTCTCATGAAGATCCTGGCTAAACCTTTTGAAACCTTATCACCTTGTAACCATTTCATCGATGGTCTTATGAACTACTCTTTACTACCCTCGTGTAACCCACTTGCTATTTATGCATTGCTATAATGTCACCATATAAACTCAAACTCGTATTGTTTGCAAATCATTTTACAAATCATTTTACAAATCGTTCTACTTTGACTTTATAAAATACTTGAATGTTACTTTATAACGTTAAGTAATATTGTTTTACGAGGTATTTTCACAAATTATTTTACCTTGATCTTATAAAAGAATTCATGCAACATTAAATGTGTTGATTTAAGTATCAAGCGAATTACTTACTTGCGAAAAGTTTCATAAATTATTCTGATATCTATTTTTGGTATCATATATATATTTTAAATATATGACATGTAATACTGGTTTGACGAAACTCTGCATCGCATTGCTAGTCCTAAATTATGCATGGCTTGATCACCTATGCGTAATTTAGAAGGAGCCATGCGAGGCCGAATAGTAGTCACCTTAAAAAAAAAATTTTGTCTAAGAACCAACTTTTTACTTGTGTTTCGGAAAAAGCTAGATAAAACGAAGTTTTGAAAACTTTTATATTTTTTTACGAGTAGCACCCGTTCATGATATATGCATATGTTTTTTATCTCTTCTTGAACGAATTACATGCCTGCAAGCACATATTTCCTTACTCAACGATCTTTGTTTTACTTGTTACCTCATCTTCCTTCGTGATATAATTCTCGATACCACTCGTCTAATTTCTTACCATTGATACCAGACTTGAAAGTTTCAACGTTGTTATGCTTCTACATCGATCGACCTTCTCTATCTATTTTGGTAGACTTTCGAAACATCTCCGGACGCGAATAGTGATTTATGATTGGGAGTGAACCATGATTTCGTGTACTTGTCATGCTGTGTGTTAGAATCTATCGTCTTGAATATCATTCGGGTAAATCATGTGTTGATTTCGCCTTTCATTGCTAATGTTGTTCATCTTAATGGAATTTCTCTCAAGTAACTTCTTAAGATTTTTCTGTGATTCGAAAATTTATTATGTGGCTTTTCTCTCTCGATCGTGTATCGACCACCGAGGACTTAACAAGCCATTGTTGGTGACGCCAACCACACTCGTGAATTAATCATGCTTAATTCTTTGTTTCTTATTGTCCTTATCATCGATGCATCTATTCAATCATGTACGTTAATAATTTTTTTTACGAATTACGTTTTATTCCCTCCGGCCATTACTTGTATACTAGTTGTTGACTATTATTTGCTTCATATTGGTTGCTATCTTGTCACATTTTGAAAACTCGGGTATGTCTCATATTTACCATTTGATGCATTAAACGCCTTTATGGAATTCTATAGATTATTATGTATTTCTAAAAAAAATTTACACATTTTACCAAGTGTTTAATTTGCCAAAATACTCATTTCAAGTTAAATGTCGGATCTATACATCCTCCTTTGTATACTTATAACTAGTGTTTAAAAGGACGTCAAACCTTATCTTTTAAACTATTTGATTATATCATATTTTACTTTCAAGTTAATGACATTACCTATGTAATTTATATTTCTATCAATGCTTCTAAATTATTTGGAAATTTAATTTTCTCTGATCATAACAATAAATTCATGCAGTCATTCAAAAGCTCCTAAGTCGATAAAAATAATTATTTTGAACTATTTTACTTGTACTTTAAAGTCCTTATCAAGAAAAAGATTTAGCGACTGTTTACTCACTAAATATATAGTTTTTGATTTCAAATCACCAAACACCTTGATAAGCAACTGTAGCTATATTGACACTATTTTGAAAGTGTCGTAACATTTTAAAGCCACAAAAAAAAAACCTTGCACTTTTAAAATCAAGCAAGCACCTAAGCTTAATTTTAAAGTAATACAAAATCCGAGACGGAGATTTGTGGCAACTCTTATTTTAAACATCCATATGTAATTCATATTTCTCCTTAATTTCTCTAGTAAAGTAGATTGTCGTGTTTTACAATTTGCGCGATTTACGATTCCTTGTCGATTATCAATCTTAATTCGTTTTAGCGCATTTTGTCCGTTTAAGCAATTTTCGTGTTCATTCTACCTCTTAATATTTCCTCGTATTAAAGGGTCATTATAATATTCTGAACTTCAAATAATTATCGAAAAGGAGTTAAGAAGCTGAAGCGTAGCTGGATTCCAATTGTTAAGGTTCGTTGGGATTCTCGTCGAAGCGTAGAATTTACATGAGAAAGAGAAGACCAACTCAAAGCTAAGTATCCCAACTTGTTCGCGTTTGCTTCAGTCTCCAGTTAAACTCTGAGGGACCAGAGTTCCTTTAGGGGGGTCGACTGTGAGAACTCGTATTTTTCCCGGTAATTTACTTATTATTTTATTCGTCCTTCTCGATTTTTTTTACAATATGTTACTTGTTTTTTTTGTTACTTTAAAAAAATACGTAAATCTAGAGATTTTTAAATTTCGTGTTTCCCCACGATGTATTATACATTGTATATAAGTAATAAATTTTTATATATACTAGTACCTCCTTTAGCCGAGTTATGATCCAAACTAGCCCTAAATACTTTTTCGTAAATTTAAATTATATCAAAAATTGATTTTTGGGTTTATGTCCAATCTAATAAATCATTTTGTAAAGTTTTTATAAAATGTAAATAAGTTTATTAGTTTTATTCTATTTTTAAAAACATTTATATAAAGGAAGGGCCAAAAGGGTTAAGTGCTGAAACTTTACACTATAAAAACCACAAACACATTCTTTTGTAAAAAAAAAAAGATCAAACACAATTTTTTTCTCTCTTTGGGCTGATTTTTATTAACCACAAGAACACCATGATCAAAGTTTGTTCTAGCCAAATTATCTTGGTTTTTAGTAAGTTTAATCCTTCCTAAACACATCCTCATCATTTATTTTGACATGCAAGATCATTTTTAAAATCTCATAATTTGATTATAAGAAATGATTATGTTTATGTATGAATTAGTGTATTTTGGAGTAACCCACATGATTTTACATTGTTAATTTTTGATAATTTTTAGGGTTTGATCATAACTTGGGGCTGTTTTGATACTTTTACTTGGAGGGAAAGGATTAAGCTACAAATCCCATAATTACTAGTCATAAATTTACTTATATAAAGGTATGTAAAAAAACCCTCTTTGATTATGTATTTCTATTATATACTAAATTGTGATTTTTATTAGTTAAAATGGATTGATCATGAAATTAGGTACATACGAGTTACCTACTGATTTTCTCCTTAAAATGAACATGGTTTGAGTGTATGATCAAGTGGTAGGCTTTGTCATAGATTTAGAATGATTTTGGGGTGATTTGGATCAAATTTAGGTGTTAGAATTGATGGAAATTGTTGGCTGATGTAAAGAAGGTCATGGCAAATTATCTACAGTTCTAAGTTGTATTTTGGGTTCAAAATTAGATTCCTTAGGTTTATACTGATTTTGGAGAGTTGGGTAGGCAATGAAGGTGCCCGGATGCAAAAGTTACGTTCGTTTTATTAAAATTGGTCAAAACCGGGTAACGGGTAAAAAAATGTGTAGTGGGTCTTGAGTTAAAATATTTTTATTGGTGATTTTATATTTAGTTACAGTAGGTCAATATATTTTAAACCTCTAGTCCTTGGAATCTCCATAAAAGCTTTTTCGATTAGTGGTTTTTGACTAAAACGACATGTTTGAATGTATCGTGTAAATTTCCATTTTTAAAATTTGTAGTCAGTCACTAAAAGTAAAATTCCCGTTGATTGGTAAATGCTTATAAGTCAAATTTGCCCATTTTGAAAAGGTAAAGAAAATATCTTTCTGATGCAAAAGGTTGCAAACCTGTAGCTATTATAGAATTTCAGTTATGCACTGTTTAGTGCAGATCATTTCCAAAACCTAGTCAGTCATTAAAAGTGAAATTCCCGTTGATTGGTAAATTCATATAAGTCAAATTTACCCATTTTGAAAAGGTAAATAAAATATCTTTCTGATGCAAAAAGTTTCAAACCTGTAGCTATTATAGAATTTCAGTTATGGACTGTTTAGTGCAGATCATTTCTAAAACTTACTCAGACATTAAAAGTAAAATTCCCATTGATTGGTAAACTCTTATAAGTCAAATTTGCCCATTTTGAAAAGGTAAAGAAAATATCTTTCTAATGCAAAAAGTTTCAAACCTGTAGCTATTATAGAATTTCAGTTATGGACTGTTTAGTGCAGATCATTTCTAAAACTTACTCAGACATTAAAAGTGAAATTCCCATTGATTGGTAAACTCTTATAAGTCAAATTTGCCCATTTTGAAAAGGTAAAGAAAATATCTTTCTAATGCAAAAAGTTTCAAGTCTGTAGCTATCATAGAGTTTCAGTAGTGCATTGTTTAGTGCAGGACATTACTAAATTTCATTCTAGTCTTATATTTTAAGCATGATTTTGGTCCAAAACATTTATGTTTAGCATAATAAGAGTACTAAAATCTTACGAATAACCTTATATCACATTTTATACAGTAGGCAAGTGAAGAATTTAGTTTACCTAAGTGGTTTAGCTAGTAGTGCAATGTACAACTCATACACCTACCATGGTTCACTTTTTCTTATAAACTTAAAATTTTACAAGATTTCTAAAACTTTTAATCCATGATCATTCCTTTTTAAAATGAATCTTCAATTTACTATAGTTAGAGTATTATACTCATAAATATTTCATTACTTAGGTTCGGGTTAGTTTTGGTGCCGTTTCGCGTTTTCTTGTTTCTTCTACAAACCCGACTACCTAAGGTGAGTTCATAGCCCCTTTTACTACTTGTACATTGTTTCTAAACGCGGGGTGAGATTTTACATGGTGGAACACATCCATTTAAAAACTGTATGCTATTCAGAACTTGTATGCTATTCAGACTTGTATGCTTCCAACAGTTTTCATTGATATTATTGCTTATAGTTAATAGCCTTAAGTTTCCTCTCTTGATCATGAACCATTAATTGTCCTGTATGCTTTGCGCTAAGCGCGAATGTTGTGGGTGGATCCATCGGGATTGACAATCCCCGTCCCGATTACCTTGACGCACTTACATTTGTTTATACTTGAGTAATTAGGCTGAATACTCCCTAGAGGAACTTACTTTGAGTTAAGCTTCGGTTCATGAACTAAACAGCAATAATATTGGTTTCAGACTATGGTTAATGATCATAACCATTTTCTCTATTTACTTGTTTTACAAAAGAATGCTTGTGTTCCACACCTTTACTGCTAAACCTATGAATATCACTCAACTTTATGTTGACGAATTTATATGTTTAATCTCAGGTATTATTTCTTAGCTTTGCTTGGATGGGAGCCCGCAGGATATTTTCGCAGCTTGGAGATTTTTGTGTATATTTAAACTTTGGTTTTATCTAAAAACTGTCAGAAGTTTATCATGTATTCTTGGTAACTATAAGTTACAAAAAATAATTAAATTATAGATTTCCGCTTATAAAACTCTGGGACCTTTGTTTAAAAACTCTGATTCTTTATGATTTAATGTATAAATTTTTATTACGGCAACTTTATGTCAACAACATTTCATTGTTTCTTGTACCATAACGTGGCGCCCCCTTGATGCCTAGTTGTTCCATACCTGATTTTGGGGGTCTCACACTGAGGTTGAGGAAGACCCTGCTATAGCGGATCTTGAGGTTGAGGTACACACGAATCTTAACAATTTTTCTATCTGCCTAATTGTGTTTGGAGTGTTTGTTGTTATCGGCTAAGGGGGGTGTTTGGGATTATTTATTGAAAAAGAGGCAGAAAGCTGAGCTTGTAAGTTAAAAGCTGAGCTTGTAAGAAATAAGATGTATAGATGCAGAAAGCTGAGCTTGTAAGATAGCCAAACTTGTAATAAGCTCATACACCCACCAATTAAGCTTAAAAAGTAAGAAGCTTATTGGCTTTACAAATACAAAAATGAACCCACTTTTAAAACTACAAGCTCTACTTTTTTGGCTTATAAAGTTGAATAAGCTATAAACCCAGGTTAAAAATATCCCTATAGAACAAGAAAATAAGCTAACCCATTACCCCACTAACAACGTTTTTATTAGTTTTAAAATGAACCTGAGCTTATGAAGCTGAATAAACTATAATAAGCCCATCAATCAAGTACAAAACGGACGTTTACAATAATACAACATCAAATTTAGACTTGCAGCAGGTCTGTCTATTAAATGCATCATAGTCACTCTCTTAACGTTAGTCTATTAAATGCAATTTGTAACATATGCTGAGCAGAACAAGCATAAGCTAAGATTGTATGGCTTGTGAGCTTATTAACTTAAACTTAGTTATAAGCCCGAAGTTGATAAGCTCATAAACCATAATAATGAACTTGTTAGCATATCAATTATTTCAATAAGCTTAGAAGCCTATCAAATAAGGTCAAACCAACACCCAAATTAATAAGCTTATCAGAAACCGTAAATATAGAGAAAAAAATGTTTACCTGAATACTTTGGGAGGAACTTGAAGATACTTAACAGCTTGTGACCTTGTTACGTGTCTACCCGCATTACCTTCCTTCTTCTTCCCTTGTATATTTCAACAAATAAATCAGATAAACAACATAGCCATCATATTACTGTAAAAGACATCAAATTAACCAGGTGTTCGGATCAGCTTAATTCCTGGGTTTATGGGCTTGTATGAAATAGAAAAATCCAATAAGCTCAGTTTTTAGAGATTATGAGCTTGTCAACTTATTCTTATAAACTGAAGGAAGCCACGTGCTCATAAACTCTAAAAAGTTGGGTTATTCTCACAAGGTGTTTTGTCTTAGCTTATTTGATTGTCTTTTGAGTTTTACCCGTGGACAAGCTCGTAAGCAATAAGTAATGAGTTTTACAAATTTCCAACAAATTAAGATAACCCAAACACACAACCTGTTTCCTAGGCTCAAGGGCTTATTTAGAAAAGCTTGTGAGCTTTTTAAAGATAACATAAGCTCATATGCCCGCTAAATATGATGAATCTCATAGTTTATTGAAGCACCTTTGCTACCTGAAAAAAAAGAGATTGATTAAGCACTTGCATTAATAGTAAAAAAAAATAACTATTGATCAAGACAAAGACGAAGAAAATAATTAAAAGAAAATGTTGAGAAGATTTCAAATAAGCTCACCAGTAGGGGTGTTTGGCTATGCTTAATATTTTCAGGAGAAACTAATATAAAGATTTAAGATTTTCAAATTGACTGAAAATGTACTAAAGAATGAGTTTTAGCAAAAAATGAAGTATAATATAGTTGAAGCCTAAATAATAAGCACGCCTTATTGGATATCCAAAAACAAATACCAACTGATCCTCCTACTTCTAAATCTTCAATCTTCGTCGCCATTTCTATTCAAATTCTTTCAAAACAAAGACATGATAGAAATTAAAATCTCGAAATGACACAATAATAACCATGAGAACTGATATTAGAAGAACAAACAGTTTGTGCCCAAAGTAGTCGCTTCATTAATGTGGTCTTATAAAAACCATAAATAAAAAACAACAAAATAATAACAATCGGTCCACCATTGATGCTTTTCATAAGTTCTATTTTCATTAAGCCATTTCATCACACAGTAGGTCCTATGATTACCAAATGTATGTCTAATATTGCATAAATTAGTTTGTATGTACATGAAGTAATGTAGTTATACAAATTCAAACTGATATATTTTTCCAGCCAACATCGCTAAATGTTAGATAACTTAAAGTTGTAAAAATACTTGTCAGACCCTTTGCAAAATGGAGTTTTGAGTAATGCTAAAAACCCAACAATTTAAGCATACAGACCAAATGAGGGGGTGTTTGTTTCAGCTTATATGTAGGCTCAAACACACAACCTGTTTCCTAGGCTCAAGGGCTTATTTAGAAAAGCTTGTGAGCTTTTTAAAGATAACATAAGCTCATATGCCCGCTAAATATGATGAATCTCATAGTTTATTGAAGCACCTTTGCTACCTGAAAAAAAAGAGATTGATTAAGCACTTGCATTAATAGTAAAAAAAAAATAAATATTGATCAAGACAAAGACGAAGAAAATAATTAAAAGAAAATGTTGAGAAGATTTCAAATAAGCTCACCAGTAGGGGTGTTTGGCTATGCTTAATATTTTTAGGAGAAACTAATATAAAGATTTAAGATTTTCAAATTGACTGAAAATGTACTAAAGAATGAGTTTTAGCAAAAAATGAAGTATAATATAGTTGAAGCCTAAATAATAAGCACGCCTTATTGGATATCCAAAAACAAATACCAACTGATCCTCCTACTTCTAAATCTTCAATCTTCGTCGCCATTTCTATTCAAATTCTTTCAAAACAAAGACATGATAGAAATTAAAATCTCGAAATGACACAATAATAACCATGAGAACTGATATTAGAAGAACAAACAGTTTGTGCCCAAAGTAGTCGCTTCATTAATGTGGTCTTATAAAAACCATAAATAAAAAACAACAAAATAATAACAATCGGTCCACCATTGATGCTTTTCATAAGTTCTATTTTCATTAAGCCATTTCATCACACAGTAGGTCCTATGATTACCAAATGTATGTCTAATATTGCATAAATTAGTTTGTATGTACATGAAGTAATGTAGTTATACAAATTCAAACTGATATATTTTTCCAGCCAACATCGCTAAATGTTAGATAACTTAAAGTTGTAAAAATACTTGTCAGACCCTTTGCAAAATGGAGTTTTGAGTAATGCTAAAAACCCAACAATTTAAGCATACAGACCAAATGAGGGGGTGTTTGTTTCAGCTTATATGTAGGCTCAAACACACAACCTGTTTCCTAGGCTCAAGGGCTTATTTAGAAAAGCTTGTGAGCTTTTTAAAGATAACATAAGCTCATATGCCCGCTAAATATGATGAATCTCATAGTTTATTGAAGCACCTTTGCTACCTGAAAAAAAAGAGATTGATTAAGCACTTGCATTAATAGTAAAAAAAAATAAATATTGATCAAGACAAAGACGAAGAAAATAATTAAAAGAAAATGTTGAGAAGATTTCAAATAAGCTCACCAGTAGGGGTGTTTGGCTATGCTTAATATTTTTAGGAGAAACTAATATAAAGATTTAAGATTTTCAAATTGACTGAAAATGTACTAAAGAATGAGTTTTAGCAAAAAATGAAGTATAATATAGTTGAAGCCTAAATAATAAGCACGCCTTATTGGATATCCAAAAACAAATACCAACTGATCCTCCTACTTCTAAATCTTCAATCTTCGTCGCCATTTCTATTTAAATTCTTTCAAAACAAAGACATGATAGAAATTAAAATCTCGAAATGACACAATAATAACCATGAGAACTGATATTAGAAGAACAAACAGTTTGTGCCCAAAGTAGTCGCTTCATTAATGTGGTCTTATAAAAACCATAAATAAAAAACAACAAAATAATAACAATCGGTCCACCATTGATGCTTTTCATAAGTTCTATTTTCATTAAGCCATTTCATCACACAATAGGTCCTATGATTACCAAATGTATGTCTAATATTGCATAAATTAGTTTGTATGTACATGAAGTAATGTAGTTATACAAATTCAAACTGATATATTTTTCCAGCCAACATCGCTAAATGTTAGATAACTTAAAGTTGTAAAAATACTTGTCAGACCCTTTGCAAAATGGAGTTTTGAGTAATGCTAAAAACCCAACAATTTAAGCATACAGACCAAATGAGGGGGTGTTTGTTTCAGCTTATATGTAGGCTCAAACACACAACCTGTTTCCTAGGCTCAAGGGCTTATTTAGAAAAGCTTGTGAGCTTTTTAAAGATAACATAAGCTCATATGCCCGCTAAATATGATGAATCTCATAGTTTATTGAAGCACCTATTCTACCTGAAAAAAAAGAGATTGATTAAGCACTTGCATTAATAGTAAAAAAATATAACTATTGATCAAGACAAAGACGAAGAAAATAATTAAAAGAAAATGTTGAGAAGATTTCAAATAAGCTCACCAGTAGGGTGTTTGGCTATGCTTAATATTTTCAAGAGAAACTAATATAAAGATTTAAGATTTTCAAATTGACTGAAAATGTACTAAAGAATGAGTTTTAGCAAAAAATGAAGTATAATATAGTTGAAGCCTAAATAATAAGCACGCCTTATTGGATATCCAAAAACAAATACCAACTGATCCTCCTACTTCTAAATCTTCAATCTTCGTCGCCATTTCTATTCAAATTCTTTCAAAACAAAGACATGATAGAAATTAAAATCTCAAAATGACACAATAATAACCATGAGAACTGATATTAGAAGAACAAACAGTTTGTGCCCAAAGTAGTCGCTTCATTCATGTGGTCTTATAAAAACCATAAATAAAAAACAACAAAATAATAACAATCGGTCCACCATTGATGCTTTTCATAAGTTCTATTTTCATTAAGCCATTTCATCACACAGTAGGTCCTATGATTACCAAATGTATGTCTAATATTGCATAAATTAGTTTGTATGTACATGAAGTAATGTAGTTATACAAATTCAAACTGATATATTTTTCCAGCCAACATCGCTAATTGTTAGATAACTTAAAGTTGTAAAAATACTTGTCAGACCCTTTGCAAAATGGAGTTTTGAGTAATGCTAAAAACCCAACAATTTAAGCATACAGACCAAATGAGGGGGTGTTTGTTTCAGCTTATATGGAGGCTTATGAGCTTATTTGATTTCGGCTTATATTTCATAAGCTCCAATTTTCCGGCTTATTTTCAGACTTGTGAGCTTATATAAGTTTATTACGACATCATAAACTTATATAAGCCCATAAATTCAAAAATAAGCCAGATTATTGGAGCTTATGGCATATAAGCAGAAATCAAATAAGCTCGTAACTATTTAAAAATTTGACACCTTTTTGAAGCAAAAAAAGATATCTTAATTTAGAGAAATTTCGCAAAATATTTACGAAATTTCTTAATCGAAAATATTAAAGGGGGTGTTTGGCAACGCATTTAACAGCAACAAACTATGTGTGTTGCTGTTAAACGTATTGCCAAACACCCCTTTAAAAACATAAAAAGCTTAAATAAGCTGATTTAAAAGCCGAAATAAGCTGAAACAGATGATAAGTTCAACGGTATAGAGATTTTATAACTGAAAGAGTCTAGCTTTTTGGTCCAAACAAGCTTAAACGAATTTTTTAAGAAAATAAACTATACAGCCTATTTTAGCACGAAAAAGTATCAAATTTCACCACAAAAAAAGCCAACAATAGCGTGTTTATGCTACGTATGATGACTGAGCGTTTAAGTTGATCCAATAGTGTGTGTGTGTGTGTGTTATTGTGATTCGATAGCGTGTTTATGCTACGTATGATGACTGAGCGTTTGGCGTTTAGAGCAAAATGCTTGTTGGCGGTGAGTGTTTAGCTTTCGGTTTTTGAATTTCTAATTCGATGCGTATAGTTAGTTACTTATGGTTTCTTCTCCTTTTTCTTTAGGTTTTTTATGTTAACTAACTGTCTCTCAATTTTGCTTACTTTACTTCATTTTGTGTGTAAATTTAGCCTGATTTTGATTCTATAGCTTTAATATCAGTGAATAACTAACTATGTGTGATTAGACAGTGTGTTTAGTGTGTGTAAATATTAAACCTGGTTACAGTTTAATTGATTGAATAACTATCTGCTGTGTGTTCTGACAATGTATTTAGTGTGTGTGATTTGATAGTGTGTTTAGGCTATGTGTATAATGACCGAGCATTTAGGAGCGTTTGGTCAGGTGTTTAGAATATAATATCAATATATAACTGATTTATAATAGTTTAAGTTAATAAGAAAGGTCAAAGTTTGTAAACACAATTGAAATAGCAGCAAAGTGCAACTGCGCTCTCTCTGCAGTAACATCAGATCCCGATTTTTGAGCTGAAACTTTGTGGAAAGTCCTTGGTGTGTAATTTTATATATTTTTGAGAAAAAGGAATATATTTTACCTGGTCAAAGACACATTAAATATTCATTACCTGGTAAAAGTGGGAATCATCTTATGCCATGCTTCTTTTGCTCTATATATCTTACTAAGTTTTCCTTTTTTGAATATTTTATACTAAAAGCAGCAATTCTATCATTAACTTTAGTACATTTAACATCAACGTATACACTTATATTTTCTTTAGCAGTGGGATCCATACTTCACAGTCGATACTTTTGATGCCCTCAACAACCCACATGCTTTTTATAAAATCGACAAAGTTCGTGTCCGAAATGTTTGGATGGATGAAAAGGCAAACAAACTCTACATTATCATGCACGACAAAAATGTAAGGATACATTAACGGAAAATACATTATCAAACTTTCTTCATATTTTCAAATATTTTTCGAGTTAATTATATTATATTCGCTTTATACGTTCTGTTAGGGACTAAAGATGGCTGCTCAAGTGCCACATGACTTGCTAGACGTCTATAAAAATAGGGAATTGGCACAAACTTTTGTCTCTATACATCATTTCAAAATAGGTTATGTTGACCCTACCCAATACCCAAGGTTTGAAAATTACAGTTTCGCTCGCCATGATTGGATCATTCTGGTAGACGCGAAAACGGTCATCACCAAGATTCTGTCTCCTGATTTAAAAGAGTTTAGTGTGAATGGTTGGATACCTTCAATTCGTGCTCTTCTTGGTGATAAAACACCAAGGAAAATGCTCATCGGTACCAAAATTTTTCTTTGGCATATATATACTACATCACGAATAACTAATAATACGTACTTTGTCGATTGCCAAAATATAATAGTATTTAATGTAATTGTAGATACCGTTGGAAGAGTTATCAAAGGAGACGTAAAACAATATTTTGGCTATAAAACATGTGAACTGTGGTTGCGCGATTTGACGTAAGTCTCTTCATCAAAAACAATTTAACATTTATTATTTTCTGGAGCTTACTTGACAACTAATGACGTGTTATGGAGGAGCTGATATCAAGTTTCTCGCGTATTACACACTACACAAAGTACCAGCAAGGTTGTCATGAGTTATAGTAGAGAAGGGCACCATCTTCATAACTCGTGTTAAACTTGTCAAAAACAACACTGGTATTTCCAAATCCCAAATTATTCTTACCTTTTTTCCCTATTCTACGTGATTTTTTGACTTTCGGCTAAACTCTACCTCATACCCCTAATTTTAATAGGCAACTTTTTGAAAGACACGGAAGTATCAACTGTCGAGTTTGACCCAGATATGAAAGAAACTCAAGCCTTGAAAAAGATGAAGATATGATATCGCCTCAGTTCAGTTCTTTGTTTTGCATGATATAGATCATACATTTGGTCTTGCTTTTTTAATAATTTGGTCTTTTTTACAATCAGTTTGTCGTATGCGAACAGTTGAATTTATTTCTTATGTTTTTCCCTTAAATCATGTTGAATCTTGCTTTGGTTGTTTGGTGTTTATCAATTTGATATTGAATTTTCAGAGAACTATAAATGTTATGGGGGGTCTCAATAATAACTTATTACGTTATCACAACATAAATAATGGGTGTTTGCTGGAGCTTATACGTGGGCTTATTAGCTTACTTGAATAGGAGATTGCTTTGTTTGACAGTTGACTTATAAGTAAAAAAAAATTGACTTATTAGCTTACTTGAATAGGAGATTGCTTTAGCTTATTTAACTTGGCTTGAACAGTTGACTTATAAGTAGCTTGTACTTTTATTTCATTTTCTTTAAGTTGGAGCTTATATGTGGGCTTATTAGCTTACTTGATTTAGGATTATGGGATGTTTAGGCTTCTTCATTAAAACTGCTTATCCGATGTTTTTTCCAAACGGCGAGGCTGGATGGCATTCTCGAATACCAAGAAGAGGTGTAGACATAAGAGAAGTCTTTGATGATGACAATGATGAGGCCGAAGATGACGAAGGTACTAAATAAACTCGATGTATCTGATAATAAACTTTGTATTTGAAGCAGAAACATAAGAACTAATAATACTATACACAAGTATATTATATTCCCATGAATCGACTTAGGCATTTCGAGTATCAACTGCCCTGCTTTACGCTTAATTATTACTCGTTGCAATTATATATATAGGCATTTTGGTTAGTTTATTTCTTTATTCATCTGTGGTGATTGAATAGAAACCTTAGGATTATGATCCTTAGGAGTAAGTTAAAAGCTTAAATACAGGAAACAAAACAACCTGTGCATAGCATTATGTGGTTTAAAAACTTTGAAAGACATAAGAAAAAGTTTTGTTTTTCATACTTTAAGGAGTGTTTGGGTGCATATCTGACGAATGTACTAAACATATTTTAATATGCATATCCACTTGTCTTGTATAATGCCATCTAACGGTAATTTTGTATAATACATTTTTGCCAAGCTAAACCGTTATATTTTATTAGTGGCCCATGTTAATAGATTATAACAATCGAACATGCTAATAACAAACATGAATATAAGAGACTGCTCCATATATACAAAATAGCCTATACAAACCTACCTTTAAAATTAGTTTATTTTGGCCACAATGCAAGTAATTAACATGTCGATCGATCTATAACAACTTGATAGAGTCCTCACACATCTTTTTAACATCATCGCACAGGCATTAACACAAACACTCGTAGAAAAACAGTTACTATGAGAGAGTATTACTGCTACAAATTTCAAATTCGGCCACATCATATTTTGATCTTGTTTGGAGGGCGATTGTTTCAGCAATTTGTGGTAGATACATACATAAAGATAGAGACTTCACGCTTGCAATTTTGTGAAAAAAATCAATCCACAATTAGAGCCGATTTGTATCAAGGAATAGTTGATTTTATTATTGCCGGAGAGGTTCATTCAAATAGACTTGGCCAAGTTATTGTGTTGCCTGTCTCTTTTATCGGAGGACCTCGTGACATGCGCAGACGGTTTTTGGATGCCATGACGTTAGTACAAGATGCTGGTAAACCTGATGTATTTCTAACCATGACTTGCAATCCAAACTGGCCAGAAATTGTAGAAGAGCTTTATGAAGGACAAACGGCCCAAGATCGACCAGACTTGGTTACAAGAGTGTTCCGTGCAAAATTAGAGTCTCTCAAACACTGGCTGTTCACAAAACATATACTTGGCATTGTTTCATCATATATATATGTTATCGAGTTTCAGAAACGGGGTTTACCACATGCACATTTTCTTTTGATTATGAGATCAGCTGACAAATTGGCAAATCCCGATCATTACGATAAAGTTGTATGCGCTGAAATTCCAGACCCGGAGAAACATCCAGAATTGCACCAATTGGTTTTAAAACACATGATTCATGGTCCTTGTGGTCACTTAAATACTCAGTGTCCTTGTATGGAGGGTGAACCAAAGACATGTCGCTTTAATTATCCTAGGCAATTCCAAGAAACAACGCAACAAGGAGACGATTCGTACCCATTGTATCGACGAAGAGACAACGGTATTGAGGTAAACGTACGGAACAATGTCCTAGACAATAGATGGGTTGTTCCATATAACCCTAAATTGTTGATGATGTTCAATTGTCATATCAATGTGGAGGTGTGCTCGAGTATAAAATCTGTTAAATATGTCTTCAAGTACGTCTACAAGGGTCATGACAAACAAGTTGTAAATGTTGATCCAGAAGGAGAACAAGTCATTAACGAGATAAAGAGATTCCAGGATGCGCGTTAAGTATCACCCCCCGAAGCTATGTGGCGAATTTATGGCTTCCCCCTATCTAATATTCATCCGTGTGTTTTGGCACTGCAAGTTCATCTACCAAATAAGCAGCTGGTTCGGTTTACAGAAGACGATGTACTGACCGACATTCTTGAGAGAGAAAGGGATAAAAGATCAATGTTGACTGCCTTTTTTGAACTGAACACTACAGATGAAAACGCGCGCCAATATTTTTATAAAGACATCCCTAGGTACTATACATGGAGTAAGAGTACACGCAAGTGGAGCCCTAGAAAAAAAGGGAAAATGAGAGGGAGAATGGTTTCCGCTAATCCTGCTGAAGGAGAGCGATTCTATCTACGTGTATTGTTGCAACATGTTAAAGGCCCTACAGGATTTAAATATCTTTACACAGTCAAGAACGTATTGTACAATACATTTCGTAGAGCGGCACTAGAAAGAGGATTAATAAAGAGTGATAATCACATAGATGCCTGTTTACGTGAGTCCTCTGCGTACGAGATGCCTGGACCTCTTAGAAGACTATTCGCAACTCTTTTAATCTTTTGTGAACCAGGAGATGTTAGAAAGTTATGGGATGACCATTATGGATCTCTGTCAGAAGACTACAATTTACATTGTACAAGTGTAGAGCGGGTTCAAAATATGGTTCTAACGGACATATCAGCAATTCTACAATCCATGGGTAAGAGTCTTTCTGATTTCGATCTTCCCAACATCAGTGCGGATGCACGTGCATATGCATATGGATGTCGTGAAGTACACGAGGAAAGCTCGATTGTTGTACAAGATGAAGATATACTTGCTCGACATTCGCTCAATACTGATCAAAAATTAGCATATGATACCATAATGAGACATGTTGATGACGATTCTTCGGGCGTGTTTTTTATTGATGGACCTGGAGGAACTGGTAAAACGTTCTTGTATAAAGCTTTGCTTGCCACTGTTCGTTCTCGTGGACTTATCGCACTTGCCACCGCTTCGTCAGGAGCTGCTGCAAATAACATGACAGGGGGCAGAACTGCTCATTCGCGATTTAAGATTCCTATCAATCTTACTACAAACTCAATATGCACCGTCAAAAAACAAAGTGGCCTTGCTAAACTACTTTGTCAAGCAAAGTTAATAATATGGGATGAAGCATCAATGGCTAAAAGACAAGCTGTGGAGGCGGTAGATCGAACTATGCAAGATATTACCGAGGTAAAACTTCCTTTCAGTGGCAAGATAATGGTTTTGGGAGGGGACTTTAGACAGGTTTTACCGGTCGTAAGACGCGGAACACGAGCCCAGATTGTAGATTCTAGTCTACGAATGTCACCGCTTTGGTCTATAATTAAAAAAATGAGGTTAACCATAAACATGAGGGCTCGAACAGACCCATGGTTTTCAAACTTTCTATTACGAGTCGGTGACGGAGTTGAAGAGGTCATCGATGAAAACTACATACGTATACCCGATGACATGACAATTCCATACACTACTGAGGCTGCCTCAAAGGATGCATTGATCAATGAAATATTTCCTTCCTTTGCTAACAACGTTGATATAGTTTCAAGAGCAATATTATCAACTAAAAATGAGCACGTTGACGGCATTAATGACATGTTGATAGATAGATTTCCTGGGGAAGAAAAGGTTTACTATAGTTTTGATGAAGCGGAAGACGACCCACAAAACTTCTATCCTCTTGAATTCTTAAACTCTCTCAACGTGAGCGGATTGCCACCACATTACTTGCGTTTGAAAATTGGATGCCCGATTATCCTTTTAAGGAATCTCGATCCGGCAAATGGATTATGTAATGGTACGAGGTTGATATGCAAACGCTTTGATCCTAATGTTATCGATGCTGAAATTGCTGTCGGGCAGCATGCTGGAGTTAGAGTGCTCTTGCCAAGAATTCCTCTAGCTCCATCAGAAGAAGATATGTTCCCTTTCAAGCTAAAGAGGACGCAATTTCCTGTCCGCCTTTGCTTTGCGATGACAATCAATAAAGCTCAGGGGTAAACAATTCCAAATGTGGGTGTCTATTTGCCTGACTCTGTTTTCTCCCATGGCCAACTTTATGTAGCATTGTCTAGAGGGATATCACGATCAATAACCAAAGTTTTAGTGAAGCCAGTTAAGCAGTTTGCCGAAGGAGTGTACACCTCAAATGTTGTATACCAAAAAGTTTTGCGCGATGATTAACAGTCGTTACATTTGATCATTTGTTGTTTGACGTTTAATTTTAATAACTGCTTTTTAATATGTTGTTTTGTATTAGATATTTTATTTAAAACTGAATTATCACATGCTAGCACATTTTGCAATTATACTTGAATCTTACCACGATGTAATGTTTCGTTAATTATCTGCCGCTGGGCAATTCCGCCGCTATGCGCGGTTACTCGCATAGTATCAAAAAAATTGAAAGAAAGTATAAAGAAAGAAGGAATCTCTATCATGATGTGTTTTATTCTTCAAGGTGAGAGGCAAGGTAAAGCTGGCCTTTTTGGCCTTATCTTTTACACTTCACACTTGGTCATGAATTGAGGTGGGTGGGCCCACATGAACATTTCTTTTTTAAAACAAGTAAACTCTTTTTCCACTCAAACTACCATTTTTGGTCTCACTTGAACGTGTTGCATGACTTCTATTTACAAGAACAATATAATTTGTTTATGTATGTATTTATCCCAAAACTTTGAATCTACATTGATGGCATTTCTAATAAGTCTTAAAACATTTTTCTTTAAACAACTTCTATGCTCCACAAAACACAACTTTACAACTTAAGAATGACAAACTCGTTAAAATTGTTGCTTCATTCTACACTTTACTTGCATGATTATTGCTTGTGATAGTTAAAACATAAAAGTCCAAAATTCAAAACAATTTAATTTGTACAACATGGTAGATGAAATAGTCTTCTATTGCACACAATAATTGAGCACTAAATTTGAATCACAATTCTCATTTTCTTTTTCTCCATTTAATTAAATAGAATCAACAAACCAAACTCATAATACTACACAAATCAATATATCCTTCTATGCAATCTCTCTTGATTCCTTTTGATCAAACCTACCACATTTCATTCACAACCACAAATTTCCCCAAAAATAAACCAAGCTAGCGATAATAACTAAAAAGAATAACAATAATTCAACTATATACCTCTTCAATTTCTTGGTTTCAATCATAAGTTCATCTTCTAAAATTTATTTATTCCACTCCAAAATCTGCAAAAAGTAAACACAGCCCATTGTTAAGATTTTTCCAAATTTTAGAACTACTTAAAATAAGTAGTTTAAACTAGACAACTAAGACATGTTCATAACATTTATTACACTTACAAATAACAGGCAAGTAGTTATAATTGGTAGATAATTTGCCAAGTATAGAAATAAAATTTTGCAATAAATTAACCTTTGTTTCAAGTAGAATCATTTTGGTCTTCATCACCACTGTCACTAGCTTGTGAATGATGTTGTTGTTGTGGTTGTTGTGAATGATGTTGATGGTGATCTAGACTATGATTTTGGTCTGAATTCATGTTCAACCCGCCTCGGGAATACGCATTCAAAGCTGCCAACATCCCTATGTTACTCTCACTCATTCCCAAACCCAAATGTTGTGAAGGCTGTTGTTGTTGTTGCATTAACATTGACCCGAGTTGAAGCGAATTCGCTCTAGCAGAATTCTGCTGATATTCCAAATTCGCCATTCTAGGCAAAAAATGTAAAGGTGCTTGTAAAGTGTTCCCGGTCCCAGGTGTGGCCGTTCCAGCAGTTTGAAACGGCCACATTTGTTGGTGGTGAGGCTGAGCTTCGTGTCCGGCCCCACTACCAGTAGTAACACTAGTAGAAACAGGCAACATCCATAAAGTGTTGCCAGCAGCATTTGTGGGCGCTTGTGCAACGGCCCACATAGCTGTTGCTGGCATCATACCCCCATGGTGCCGGAGCATACTATTCCCCGCTCCGGCACCAGTATTCGCCTCTTTGTTAGAAGGCGAAGGTGCCGGTGATCCAACCGGCACCTCGTTGTTCTGACCACCCTCATCCTTAAACAAATCTTCCCTATATCTTTTCCTCATATAATTCTCACTCCCATCACCACCACCCCCACTACCCGAAATCGCCTCAGCTATCTGATCAGCAGTCATAATATGCTGGGCTTGACCATGAACCTGCCCATGACCATGACCCTGGTGAAATCCCATCATCTGAGAAAACCCTTCCTGATCAAAAGGGTGATGATGAGGAGCAAGGGCCAAAGCGCCATGAAAGTGATGAGGCGCCGTCTTAGAAGACGGCGCCGACAAACTAGATCCACTACTTCTCAAAGAAACATTAAGAGTTGAGAAGTTAGCAGGAATAGTACCAGTACCAGTAGCAGCAATAATAGCAGGTTCAGCTTGTTGCAACAGCCACTCGATAGTCTCACCATCAGACTTATGACCCAATTCTCTAGTCAACTGAAACACCCTTGCAGCACACGTGGCAGGCATGCGTATCCTTCTACCTCGTCCGTCAACTTTGGTGTGCCGGTCCTTTGTTGACCTTTTGGGTGGAGCTGGTGCTGGTGTAGCCACTTGTTGTTGGTTGTTGTTTTCTTTGATGGATTCTTCGGATCTAGTAGCTATAGCTAGTGATGGGTCAACTGGTGGTGACGTGGCAGATGGTGCCACCATGGGTGGTGGTAGTGCTTGTTGGTAGTGGTTGTTGTTTGTTGGCTCCATATGTTATTCTTTTTAGAAAGAAAAAAATATTTCCTTTTTGTGTTTTTTTTTTTTTTTATGAGTTTGGTTAAAGAAGCTTAACAAGAAGAAGGTGAAGACATTCTTTGACTAGCACCACCGTGAGGAACCACCGGAGAACCGCCGCCTGAGGGTGGGGCTGGTGAGTGGTTAAAAAAAGGAATAAAAAAAAAGGAAGTAGGGTTGTGTTGTGGGGTGTAGTGGAGGTGGGGGTCTAGAGAGAGAAAAACAGCTAGAGGAAGAGTTGGAGTGTTGTGGGGTTGTTTGGTTTTTTATTGACTCTTGTCTTTATGTTTCCCTGTAGTTAATCTAGAATAATGTGTGTTGGCTACTTGGACAAATGTTATAAACTCTTTACCCTTTTATCTCTTTACTTTTTCTATCTTTAGTCGTTGGTTAATTACAATATTGTCCTTCATAAAAAACTAAATTTCATGTTTAGTTGTTATGAAAACTTTATATTTCACGTTTAGTCCTTGTTATGGAGAAAGTATTGCGGTCGCACTCGACTGCCAATATCGCAGGTTTCTAGTCCAATTTTCTAACATTCGTTATCTCATGTCACATGTGTTTCACGCGAAGATTATATTGTTTTTACACTATTTCTTTCATTAATAAATTACACGTTTAGTCCTTTCAAAATTTTCTCATATTTCAGGTACAGTTCATAACGAACAATAATTACTTCATACCTCTTCAATGTTCTCAATTTTGTAACCAGCTGAGCTAGCTCAGTTAACCACCAAGGATAACCTTGAGGAGGTATTTTTCGAGAGGTTTCGAGTTCGAGTCTCACCAGTAACCTTCAGGGCCCCGAATTAAGAAGCAGGAGTGGGGTTTATCCCCTAAGGAGAAGATTCGAGGCTTGCATATTGCCCAATTAAATGTCACTGTAAGCTCGAATCACTAACTACTAACACGCCGTTCGAAATTTTTTTTTCTTAATTTTGTACACTGCCGGTCCATTTTATGTTACAAAGTCAAAATTTCTTATTTTCTCATGTCTCATGCGAAATCACATGAGGACAGTAGTCTATTATTTTTATTTTTTTTCCTTTACTCTTTATTTGTTCGCTCTTTATTTATTCATTATTCTTTTTATCTTTTAATTTCTCATATTTCAAGTACAGTTTATAACGAAGCGCTTGTAATTGCCTTAGTAACCTCAACAAGGGGAGTGGAGGGAAGTCACCTCAAGTGCAAATCCCTCCATTCACACCCCCTATACCTCCCACCGTCGAAGGAACCTCAACCTCGATGGAAGCGTCGAACGCGCCCTAGAAATAAGCGCGAATAATCCCAGAGACCGAAATCATACTACAGGGGGAGCCCGAAAACACCCCTGTATCAGACGTCGATATGAATGACTTCGTCGCAAAAAATTACGGAGCTCTGGTCCCTCTTATGATCGCAAGAATAAAGAGTGCTCCAATCGAGGACCTACGGGTCCGCCTCGATTTTAAAAAGAAGTAAGGGATGCGAAAGGACTCATCCCTAGCCATGAGCGCCGCCTGTCAAAGCGGAAACAAAGGAGGAAGGACAGACAAACTATCTTTAGCCGGGTCACGTACCTAGAAGGACATGAGGTGGAGGAAGTATCTACAGAAGACTCGGATGACTCAAGGGAACGAGTAGCCTAAATTACTTCCACCAATGACAGACAGCGCACGGGCGCTTTGGATAGAGTTAGACCTTCTCCAAAGAAGGGCGCATCCCTAGAGCAACGAGAACGGCGCACAAGCGCCTTCAACAGAGTCGGATCTCCCCCAATGGAGAAAGATTCATCTCTAGAACCGCGAGAGCCGAAAGAGGAAAAGAGCTACAAGAGCAAGTCTATGAGGG
Source organism: Glebionis coronaria (assembly GCA_025667525.1). NCBI lineage: Eukaryota > Viridiplantae > Streptophyta > Magnoliopsida > Asterales > Asteraceae > Glebionis > Glebionis coronaria. The sequence continues at coordinate 85,486 of JANFOE010000287.1, forward strand.
GGAGAAGATCCTCGAGCGATAGTTCGTCTACTTCTGATTCCGAGGACCACCATCCTAGGTGTCGCAGAACAGGCCACTCATCCTCAGACTCTTCCGACTATGAGAGAAAACGTCTTAGAACATCCCGTCAACCCAGGCGACGTAGCGATGAGGATCTATCCCTCCCATGCCGTCGCGAAAAGGAAAACGCGTTCACCAAACGTATCAGAACCTACTCCGAAAATAAGAGAAGGCGTATGCCGTCTAATGTCAAGACATATGACGGCACTACAGACCCGGATGCTCATCTGAAACTCTTTGAATCACAGGCCGGAATTGAGCAGTGGCCAGAACCCACATGGTGCCACATGTTCAACTCCACCTTAATCGACAACGCCCAGAACTGGTTTGAAAAGCTCCCACGCAAGAGCATTGATGGATTTGAAGATCTAAGAAAAGCCTTTCGATGGAACTATACTCAGCAAAATAAGTTTGATTAGAGTACAGTCTAGCTCGCAAGGGTCAAACGAAAGCAGGGTGAGTCCTTGGAAGACTTCGTAGAACGCTTCTAGAATGAATGAAATCACATTAGAGAGTGTCGGGAAATCCTAAAGATCTCTGGATTCATGGCGGGGATAACCAATCAGGACCTAATAAGGAAGCTAAATGACAGGACTCCTTTTACCTTTGATGCACTAATGCGACGAGTTAGATCTTTCATTCAAGGAGAGGCCGCAGCCGCAGATAGCAGGGGAGAGAACTCTAATTACAGATCCCAAGGTCAGCCTACAAAGCAATTCAACAACCAGGTTAATACCAAGAACCTGGATTATCGAGGAGCTCAGAGGGGAGGACACGAAAATAACAACAAGTTTACTCCCTTAAAAGTAATGCCCAGAGAGATACTTCTATCCGAGGGCGAGAATTTTCCAAAACCTACAACAATGAGGACCCCCCATGGAAAAACGTGATGGCAATAGCTACTGCGAATATCATGCCGACAAGGGGCACATAACAGATGAATGCATACAACTAAAGAAACATATTGAAACCTTGGTGAAGGTAGGAAAGTTAAACTGTAACACCCTACTTGTATAAGTGGACCGTTACGTGTATTTATGGCGTGTCATCAAATCATAAGGTAAATGTCCTAAAACATTAACTGACCATAAAGGAAATACCGGAATCAAACATCGGTAATCCAAACATAAGCTCAAAACATGAAAAGTAATTACTGAAGGAAAGGACTAAACAATGTCCAAATAAGCAAAGTAATGTAAGAAGTGCATCAAGTAAGAAGCCTGGGTAGCTTCCATCCAAATGCACATGCTCTCAAAATCCTAAGAGCGTCCTGGTGTACCTTCCGTTAGAACATGAAAGGAACTACGGCTGAGCATAACGCCCAGTGAACGTATATAGAGCATGATAAGAAATACTGAAATGAAGCATGTGATAAAATACTGAAGTTATAAGACTTAAAAGTAAATTGCAGCGGAAATCTGTGTATAATCCGAAAAGTCTGATTTATAAATATTAAAGCTGAGCTGTTATCTGTTAAATCTGAAAACATGCATTTACTGTATTTTAATTTCCAAGAGCTTATATAGGTCATGTGTTGTAACAACGTCTGCATGAATACATGGAGGGGTGACCTCATCATGCTGTAGAGGGGTGACCTCTAAATAATGTGCTGGGTAGAGGGATCAACTCCAATGTGAAGGATGTAGAGCACACACCACATTCACCTGATAAGCTATAAACTGATAACCTAGGATGCATCCATACGCCCCGCTGATAATACTGATAAATGGTCAAGCTGAAATAAAAGGGACGCTGCGAGAAATCACTCCCCCCCAGAGGAGTCATGACACCGGTGCCTCAAGTGTCATGGTTACGGTACCTCCGTAACTAGGACATAACTGATCATGCTTGTATATAAAGCTTAGGCAAATTTAACTTAATATTAAAATGATTACTGATAAATCTTAGAACATATACTGGGAAAACATTTGGCTGCAGACGGGAAATCCTAAGCATGCATAGAAAGGAAGTCCTTACTGAAGGACGGAAAATCCGTACCTCGTGTCCAGTAATGAATAAGAATGAAAGCTGAAAGATCTACTCCGACTTCACGGATACTGCATAAATAAAGGACGCTGAGATGAGTTGTCTGATTACTGTTTACTATTACTGATTCTTATCTGTTCTTAGTTTAATTTATTTTATTCTTGTATTACTGTTTATGTATAATATGATTATCTGGTGTATGTTTGATAAACCTGAATGTTCTTAAATATTCACTGAATCGCGTACATCATGTATTTCTGATTACTGTATAGTATACGGTAGTCTGATTATGGTATTAAACTGTATTTTGGTATTAAAATATTACTATAACTAGTAACCTGCCATAAATAGAAACTACTAAAATTAGAAAGGTTTCCCACTTTAGTTTTCTAGAAAATTAAATCATAAATAAATCACGTGTTTATAAGTAATTAAAAGGATCAACGAATATCGATTTAATTTTACTAATTAAATTATTAAAATAAAATTACTTGATTAATTTATTTATTAAGACTAATTTTTAAAATGATTTAAGCATAAATAAAATGATCCTCGTTTTATTATTATATGCGAGATCCCGAAAGCCCGTGCTAAAACTTTCCCCGAGACACCCTACGTCTTGGTTTAACCAAACCAGCCCACTACGACCCACGTCGTGGTCCCCCTGTTGACGTCATCCCGACAGTAGCCACTAGCCTAGTGCTAGTTGCTACTGTCTTCATTATGGTTCCCACTGTTTTCGTTGTTAAGTTCCCACTGTTAGTGTATAGTTCCCACTGTTTGAATATAGTTCCCACCGTTTTCACTACTGTCAAACCCAAACACCCCCTTACTGTTTGTACCCACTGTCCAGAAAACCAAACACCCCTGTTGCAAATCAAACGCTCCCTCCCCCTGGTGGCTGTTTGCTGTTGTCGTCACACCCACAACCCCACCGTGCCCCATTTAGGTCGCGACTGGCCAAAACAGTACACAACGAGACTTTGAGGTCTTGGTTTTTCATGAAGACAACAAAACCCGACACCCCTTTTTTTGGATTCGTGAATCATTAAACAAAATACAAAAATTAAATGAGATTAGGTTACCTTGGATTTCGTGATAGGGATTAGGAATCAAACGCCATCAAACCTTGATCCTAAACCCACGACTGTAACCTGTTTCTTGTTGTTTTTTATCGTCGACAGGAAGAAGACAAAGAAAGAAAACAACGGCTCTTTTCTTCTTCTTTTTTTGTCTGCCATCAGAAATCACACACACTCTTAACCTAGGTTTTTATTTGTTTTTCATGTTACTGTTTTGACCAGAGTAACGGGTTAAACCCCCGTTTTTTTTTCTTTTGGTAGTGGGCTGGGCTCCAAGCCCACATGTTCTTCGTTTCTTGTTTTAAACGCGGCCCAAACACGTACGTATACTTATGTTTTGATTTTCGTTTCGCTACTTTTATAAACGTTTAACTTGCGTTTTCGTGTTTTAAAATCCCGTCATGTATTTATTTATTTTAGTGAAAATAAATACGTACTTAATACTGAATAATTATTTTCTGAATAATTAATTACGACACGATCTTAATTAAAACTGAGATTGTGTGAAATTAATGTTCGTGAATTTTTAAGGCGGGTTCTACAATTCTTCCCCTCTAACAAAAATAATCCGTCCTCGAATTAAGGACGCGATAATGCTGTGGCTTTACAATTCTTCCCTCTAAAAAGGAGAAATTTTTCCTCGAATTAAAGGTAATAAGCTGATGAAGTTATAAAAGTTGAGAAAGACACATAGGTTGAAAGAATATGAAAGCTGAAAGGACATATAAGCTGAAAGATAATTCGTCCTCAATTAAAACATAATTGTTTCTGAAAGGGTATAAACGTGACATGACTGAAGTAAACATGGAACGTGACATACCTGAAAGAACTTAACTGAATTATTGAAGGAAAAGGATGAGAGGTCCGGATGGACTCCTCCATTCCGAGTGGCTTCCCGCTCGAAACGATTCCTTCAAAGATCTAAACATAATGAAAATCTTGGTCCTGATGACCCTGACCTGATGAATACTGAATAGTTTCTGGTTCCATACTTAAGATAGATTTTCTAAATCTGATAGAAAGAACAAGCTATAGCATGTGGATACATGAAATGGTATGTATAAATATCCTGAAAGATAACATTTATATATCTGAGCAAGCTGCTGAAAATATATAGGGACGAACTACGTGAACAATTATGAACGTGCTACGTGAGAAATTGTGAACGTGGTTCGCGATCATATAAGGAACGCTGTGCATGGAGTATATTGTGAATGTGATACGTGAAACATACTGTGAACGTGATACTAGACATATCATGAACGTATGCTGACTGAGGAAGGAATGCCAAACGATACGGCTTGAGACGTGAAACGTCTGCCTGGGTATGGAAAAGTTGTGTTAAACTTGAGTCTGGTTTCTTAAACTTTCTATGACCGTATTCAGTAATAGGCTATGAAACGTGTATCGTGAAATGGAACACGAATCGAAACGTGAAGAATGTCATGAACGCGAATGTGAACTTAAATCATGAGATAACACAAATATAGGCTAAGATAATATCATATGTGAAGGTAACATAAACGTGAACGTGAATGTGAACGTAACGTGATTCGTGAATGTGAACGTGAGCTTGATTCGTGAACGCATAAGAGGAAACGTGTAGGCTGGGTTAAATGGCTGACAATGACTTAGATAGGATCAAACTTTTTCTGAGTCTGTGGTAACTGATAATAAATTTCATGGAATCCTGCCTCATTTCTGTTCAGAATTTTCTAATGGTTGTAATAGCTCACTAGCATATCGGTGTTCTATTTTGAACCTACTGTCATGTCAGGCATCAAGATATGAACATAGCTGCATCTTTGTGTTATACTTCCTCTATCAAAATTATGTCTGGGATTATGGTACATTTTGGTGGAATCTGTATGAATATTCATGAAAGAATTTCGAGTCTCGGTAAATTAGATCTCTCCTAGCGTAGTCTGATGGAATACAAAATTTTAGTGTAGATCATCTCCTTTATGCGTAGGCTTGGTCATGGAAAGCTAATCGTGAGAACTGTCAGCAATTTCTGCGGTAGTAGTCAACTGAGTTCTAGAAAACTTTATACTTTAGTCACAGACGTCAGTCTTGACCATCTGGTGATAGCCTTCACCTTCGCAGGATTTCTGAAATGTCTTCCTGCTGAAATAATGTGGCCCAGAAATGCACCTTGTTCAACTGGAATTTACATTTGGGAAGCTGCGTATATGATTTTCTCTTACCTGAGAATCTACAGGATCATGAAAAGATGATTATCATGTTTTTCTCTAGAATTTAGCAGATAAGAATGTTATCAATGATTATACCGACGATTTTGTCTGAAAATTCATGGAAAATTTTATTCGTTAATCTCATATTATAGCTAGAGCATTAGGGAGCTCAGAAGTATAAATCAAAATTTTAGAGAGATTATAATATGTGCGACGACAGTCTGGAAAAAAATCACCTTCTTTCTCTCACCACTGATGGTAGCATGACCAGAAAAGTTTTGATCTCATGTTACCAGCCTTCTTCCTGATAGACGGAAACGGTGCACTTCCTGGTGGTGCGCTAGGGCGAATAAAGTCTCGTGCCAGTAATTCTTGCATCAATTGCTGCAACTCTTGTAACTTAGCTAAAGCCCTGCAATAAAGAGTTTTGGAAACAGGTTCTATTCTTGAGACAAACTCGATGTTAAATTCTGTCTCGCGGTTAGGAAAATTTTCTGGAAACCTTCTGGTATTGAGTCTGGAAATTCTGGAATAATCTGCTGACCATGAATTTAAAGAATTTCAGAAGTGAAATTATAAGTGGTAGCTAAAAAGTCTTCGTAGCTACGGCTGATAAGTTATGCGCTTGTAAGGCAAAAATAATTTGTATTGATTCTTCTAGCAGAAAATATAATGAATATATTTGGGATTTAGTAAGACGGACCTCGTCCTTAACTAAAAGGAAAACTTTAATAAATATGGTGATACTGTGGAGTCTTTTCTGGCTGGGAGGTAGGTAATACCTGATTTAGATAAAGATGACATATGAATAAGTGGAGCAAATGTGGCGAATTTTCACTGAATGTATTCGTTTGTAACCTCACAGAACGAATACTGCGTGTTTAACCTGAATAATACTCCAGTGGTGGTGACTGAATTTTTGATGATCTGATTCACCCGTGGCATAATAGAACGGGTATACCCCCTTGGAGGGTACCCTAAATTTCTGAGCGCCTGATTTAGAAGACAACACTGAAATTATGAGTCTTGACTCGTGCTTCGAAAAGATATTCGTATGACATGTATCATGACTGGTGTCCTGACATGTGTCTTCATTAATGATACCTGAGACCTGTGTCTTGACTGTTGTCTTGACATGTATTTTAATAGGTGAGTCTGAATAAGGCTGGAATTTTTTTTGGTAATTGTTAGGGTTAGCGGACCGGTTAGACTGCTGACCTCTATATTTCTGGTCACGTCCGTTCCGGAGTTCCGATGGTGTAGAATATTGATAAACTATGAATCTATGAAGTGGGTTGAAGATTTCTAGAGAGAGAAACTAGAGAGAGAAAGTGAGAGAGAACTATGTGTTTTTATTCAAATGATAAAAGTAGAATGATCAACAACCAACCCCTTTCCATGGTGGAAAGGGGTATTTATATCCAAGGCCACTATTGGGCTTGGGCCGACCCATGACAAGCTCATGGGTCGATTTCTTACTTAACTAAATAAGTACTCATTAACTACGAGCTATTACAACATTAATAATATTATGGAGTGACCGATACTTCTAATATACGTTAAAACGTATTTCTAACAATCTCCCCCTAAGGGAGGTCACTCCACGTTACAAAGTTCTAAACCTAGCATACTATACTAAGTCTTCGTTCTTCAGCTCGTAGTCTTTTCTTCTTTCTTTTTGTTGTGAATATGTTGGTTTGATCTTTTAGGCTTTGGCTTGAGAGCATTGTTCTTTTGGCCTTTCACGTGTAGTCTTTATTTTTTCTTGTGAGGTTCGCCTCTTTGTGACTTCATGTCCCACACACTTATCCTTTGTTGAATTCTTGAAAGTTTCAGAGTCGATACAGCGGAAGACTTTTAGGTCATACTTTCTTGAATTTGCAGGAGTATTTGATGCTGAAGGAATAAGCATGTGAGGACGTCTTCAACAGGTACACCGCAACACCACCGTCTTAAACTGGTACACAACAACGCCACCGTCTTCAACAGGTACACAGCAACGCCACCGTCTTTAACAGGTACACAGCAACGACACGAATAAAATGGCTTTGACATTTTATTCTAATTCGGTAGCATTTTACCTCCGGTCGGTGAAGACCGTTGGACGATATTAGATATCGTACCCGTGACGGATAGTTTCAATTAAGTAACTTCCTGACAGGATTTCGCGGGTAAACCCGTTCTCTTTATTCGACCGTCCAAAGCTGACTGCGAACATAAAGAGTGAATCATTTGGATTAAAAATCCTTATGATTGAAGCCGTCAATTCATGAAACCTGGAACAAGTGAATTTCAATTAAGATATTCACCATCGTTGCTTTCCAGTTGTCACAAACTTGATTCAAATTGAATCTTGCTTGTTACCTACCAAGTGCTGTTTGATGTTAACACTAGAAGGATTTCCACTCGTCACTGTGAACACTAAAGAGTGTCACTCTGAGTGTTCTGGCAAGATCATATGATAATGCGTAGAGGCCTGGAACGAGTTTAAGTTCAATTAAGAATTAAACTAGTGTTTCTTTCCAGTTTTTCACAAGATTGGTTCTTAAAGAACCGCACGTGTAACCTACCATGAGCTTGTTTGATGTTGGCTCAAGCAGGATTTCCATCTTCATTGTAATACTTGCGTATTACTCGGATGTTCTGGCAATATTACAAGAATACTGCGTAGGACTCATAAAAATCTCTTACTTTTCACTGTGTGTGAGAAAGCAAGGAATAATCGGAAAGTGTCCTAATGAGACTTTTGATGATCTCGTGGATCTAGACTCGATAGTGCGTTTTGATTTAGTGAGCGATGGCTGGAGAGGAGTGCCACCTTTTCAATATCAGTCTATTCGGAGTGAATAAACCAATAGATAACGTGTTGATCTCTGTGTGATTAAAACAAATACCTTTTGAGAGATATTTGAGTTAGCTGGGAAGGGTTGTGCATTGCATCACTGGGTCCATGATGTCTTTCTTCAATATCGAGAATCATTAATCAATGATCTCAATAGCATATGTATTGACCCGGTTTCTGCCTAAAGTTGTAAGGAGGGCTTCTTTCTTTACACCCTTTATCTTTACAATTCTTTTTCATTCTTCAACCCCTTCAATGCTTACCAATACGTCATAACTAGCACCTTGTTGTGATTGTTCCAGTGCTAGCTTAAGTACTTGGTCGGCATTCAGCTACGTTCACAATCTTTCTCCAACTTTCCTAGGACTTCTAATTCTATCTAGGGAATTGTCCTTGGGAAGATTCCATCGGCTCTGATGAATCATGGACTAAACCTATTCCTACCACCCTTTTGTCACCACATTCGTTGTGAATTAAGCGTGTTTTGGGAAAGTATAGCCACCATAAAAAATCCTTGAAAATCACCTAAGGTACTTGTGATATTGAAATCAAAAGTTTTGTACCTTAGGTGTTTTGTTCATCAAAAAACGCTCCCCCTTAACACGTGCTGTACACATATTAAGTTGGATTATCGTTAAGTCTTTTTCATCTTTTAGCCAGTATCATTTAAGTCTCCTTAATCCCATTTTTCTCCCCTTATCCAAAATGTTAACCATTAATATTTGGGATATTGAATGGATTAACTAGTCTTTGGGTAAAAATGAAATCGATGTTTGGCCGTAGAACATGTTAATGCTCCCCCTTAAATTAATAAGGGATAGTTGTAGTGCTTTAGTATGATATATTTTGAAAGATTTAGAATCTCGTGAGAAATTCTTGAAAAGTTATCATACCTTAACACTACATCAAGCCGTAAAAGCACAATATTCACAAATTTACATATTCACAATTAAAAACCAATATAGAGTAGACCTGAAATGTACGAACCATTAGATGGATCGTTGCAGTAACTTGTGGTGCACTCCATATGGTCTACCACCAACGAATCTTTCTAAGCTCATCATCAATCTACGTTCACAGAGCTTTTGATCAATCTTCTTGATCACATACTTCGCCATTTGCCGATAACCCTGATGCCAGTCCTCGGTCATCTCTGGTAAAGACCCACCCAAATTAAGATGCTCCAATTTTCCTCTAACGTATATGAGAGTCCCATCACTGTACTTATAAAGCTCACCTACCCTCATAAACTTCATTATCCCTCCACTGTTCAAGTAGAAAATGCCGTAACTCGGAACAGAAATGCCGGTATAGGGACATCTTGTGACATGTTGAGGTAGAACTTGGTTCATTGGACGGGTGAGGTTAAGCTTCCTTTGGTAGCTTTCGACTCCCAATTGAAGATCTTCAACTCGTTTCTTGATAACAACGCTTCGTGTGAACATACGAAGTGCTGTATTCAAGGCAATGATGTCTTCACGAGCAATATGGGTGAGTTGATCCCGGGTCATCATAAGCAACATGTCTTCGATATCTTCAAGGCGAATGATAGAAAAATCTCCCTGCTGTATTGTGTATTCTCTGTCATCCTCCCTTTTTAGACGAATCTCCGTCACATGATAATAGCCATTCTTGGCTTCAGTTTTCAGTCCCAAAATGCTGGAGATGCGAATATCGGATCTAACGTTGCTTCCTGAATTGGCTAAGCAGCAACCTCTGTACGCCCTTCGGACTCGTTCGTCCCAATGTGATGCACCTATAACAGCATACATATCATAATTACGAGTTACCTTTGGGACCCAGAGTCGGTTTACCTTTTCCTCGATCCATGGTATTGTCCCCCAGTTAGCAGCTTTCAGCAAGGTCAGGGAGGTTGCGTACTTTGATGAACCCTTGAGGAGATAATCAAGATCATAGGTGACGAAGAAGTCGAGAGCAATTTGATTATCTTGAGAAGGATCAAGTGGAGGTGGAGCTCTTTCTGATTCATGGAGGCCTGGCCTTTGAACGGTGTTAAGAGCTTTCAGGACCTCGTCAGCATAATACTCGTACTCCATTCGGCTTAACCTGGTTTTGGCGCGAATTCTCTTATCCTTTAGCGCTATCTTCACCAAAGACGGAGTGACCGAAGACTTATACTCATGAGCCAGAAATGCACACAAGTCAATCGGACTACGGATACGGAGATATAGAACATCTCTGTCAGCGTCTGTGATTGGATCATATTTAGCAGCTGCCGTGATCCAAGCTTGTGGCGGTGCAGTTTCATCAATCTCCAATGTGTTTGCCCAGTCCCGTGTGCTTGACTCGGGAACAGTAGATTGTGGTTCTTGTTGTAGAGGAGTAGAAACATGAACATCTGCTGGTTCTGATTCAGGCATCTCGGCGGTGTCATGAACAGGCGAGTGTTGTGCAGCTTCAGGTTCAGTTACTGATTCTGCAATCACAGGAGCAACAAGAGAACTAACAGGATTAGTGGTAACAGGTATAGACACAACAATAGATGTACCGGGAATCGATGATGCCGTAGTAGCATTCACATCATGGCGCCACTTGGATCGTCTTGATTCCGTTGAAGTGGATTTTTCCTTTTGCGCAACATCTTTCTGTGACTTGGTACCAGACTTAGATGGTTTCTTTGTGCTGGCAACCTTGTCCCCCGTTTCAGGCTGTTTACCATCATCATCCTCATCGTCATCCTCGTTGCTTCCCTTAGCACTCTCCTCATTTCTATCACCACCATCACTACCATCATCATCATCATCATCCTCATCATCATCACCATCATCGTCACCATCATCATCATCATCTTCTTCTTCTTCTTCTTCTTCACCGTCACCCTCTTCTTGTTCACTATCATCCTTTTCCTCCTCAGGCAGAATGTGGTAAGGTACCACACTTCCAAACATTTTAAATAACCGATCATCCTCCATGATAGCATCATTTAGTGACTTGTAGAGTGTCCGCTGAACTTTGGACTTATCAAAGGATCCAACTTCCCTCATACGAGCTTTGAGGATCTTCTTTAATTCAAAATCCGTTAAATCATAGGCAATTTTGTAGGCGGATTCAGAAGGATTGGATGACTTAATCATCAAGTTATCAGCCGCGAGTGTCTTCAACTCATCACGCAGTTTTGGCATAAGGGACTCAACGGATTCTTTCACTCTCTCTTCAATAGAAGCTTCAAGTGTTTCTTTCTGCTCTTTGTATTTATCCTTCATAGCTCGAAGTCTCGTGATTCGTGCTTCATACTTATCAGCTTCAGCCTGCTTAACCTGAGCTAGTTCTTCTGCATGAGCTTTACGTGTCAACTCCATCTCTGCAGCGAACTTAGCTAGCATCTCTTCTTGGGCTTTCTTATATGCTTCTTCACTTTGAACTCGTCTAAGTAGCTCTTGGCGAAGATTATCCATCTCTTTTCTTTGATTATCCGTGTGTTTATCCAAGAGTTCTGCCATTACAAATGCAGCTATTGAAGATGATGCAGAGCTACTTTGAGTTGGTTGAAGAGGCTCGGTTGTGACTACAGTACTGAGGATGGGAGTTATTGGAGGTGGAAGGAATGGTGTTGGTACCGGTCGGGTTGGTAAGGGCTGGATTGGTGGAGGTTGAGTAGGTACCATGATTGTAGGAGCACCGGACTCTTTTTCAACACTTGCTGAAACAGGGATGGATGTCTCCTTCGAAGTAGAATACCGTTCAGGTGATCCAAACTCATCAATATCATCTGGCTCCTCGTACTTCTTCAATATTCATTTGTGCACCCGAACCACTACCGCCCGTGTCTCTCCTACTCTTTTCAATAGCTATCTTCATTAATTTTCTCTCAGCCTTGTCAAGAGTAGGATCATCAACATCTTCTTCGTCGTGAAGAACGAACTCATCAGCCGTGCTCTTTCCCTTCTTAGCCTCAGTCCTCTTCTTCTTGGTTTCGGGTTCAGATAAATCAGCTGGTTGCTTGCGTTTACCTTTACTCTTGACCGTAGTAGACGAGTCTTCTCCTGTCTGACGGCTTGCTTTTAGCTTCTTGATTTCTAGTAGCAGTAGTTTGTAATCAGCAGAAGCTTTAATTTTATCCGTCAGAAGATAATCGGGAATAGGACCAGGAATAACAGCACCAGATGGCCCTTCATGCCTTAGATCCACAATATGATCAGCCTCTTCAGTGTGATGACGACTTGCTGCACGCTTATCAATAGAGACATCATTCTTCATAAAATAATTAATTATAATCTTGATAAACCGAGGGTAAGGAAAGAAATTAGTCTTCAGCTTCTTGTTTTGGAAGAGTTGAAAGTTAAATTCTTCCCTTAACAAGGATGCATAATCTGCATTTGAACCTTTGTACATTCCATAGAATATGTTCATGAGTGGACCACGCACAGCATCATGCCCAGATATTTTAGGTGTAAGACATCTACTGAGAATACCCAAGATTGCTCTCCAAGGTTGACCTACTTTAGCGGTGGTAAAATCGGACACAACTCGTAGGTCAGGACATCCAAGAGCATGGAACATCTCCATGAGTTCGTCTTTAGTAGGATCCCTGGAAAATGACATACCTTTGGGTGTATCCCGAATTCCAAATATTTTGTGGAAGTCTGAGACGGTGAGTGTCTGTTCTTTGTTGTCGAGAGAGAAGGTGATCTTGTTTGAAGTACTTTCCTTGGTGGCCCAGAATTCATACATGTAATCATATGGCACCGACGTAGTACTCCTTAACGCATTCTTGAAGTGAGAGTGATCAAGGATTGCTATGGCGACTTTAAATCCATGGTGAGTGGATTTTGAAACTTGCTTCAGCCGGTAATTGTTTGGTATGAACTTGAGGGTTCGTGCTTCGGCAATTGCGGCTGCTCTAGAATCTTGGAGTGCTTGTACTGTTGGATTAGTCATCGTATCTGCTTAAGATAAGACATAAAAGGTTGATGCACAAAAAATATATAGATATATATCATTATGACTTCTAAGCATAACACATTTCAACAAGTAATTATAATAGGCAAACAACTATCAATCCAACAACTCTTCATCCGGAAGTCCTTCATTCGGAACTCTTCATACTGAAGTCCTTCATTCGGAACTCTTCATCCGGAAGTCCTTCATTCGGAACTCTTCATCCGGAAGTACTTGGAACTCTTCATTCGGAAGTTCATTCGGAACTCCTTCATTCGGAAGTTCGTTCGGAACTCCTTCATTCGGAAGTTCGTTCGGAACTTCTTCATTCGGAAGTTCATCCGGAACTTCTTCATTCGGAAGTTCATCCGGAACTTCTTCATTCGGAAGTTCATCCGGAACTTCTTCATTCGGAAGTTCATTCGGAACTTCTTCATTCGGAAGTTCATTCGGAACTTCTTCATTCGGAACTTCATTCGGAACTTCTTCATTCGGAACTTCATCCGGAACTTCTTCATTCGGAAGTTCATCCGGAACTTCTTCATTCGGAATTTCATCCGGAACTTCTTCATTCGGAAGTTCATCCAGAACTTCTTCATTCAGAAGTTCATCCGGAACTTCTTCATTCGGAAGTTCATTCGGAACTTCTTCATTCGGAAGTTCATTCGGAACTTCTTCATTCGGAAGTTCATTCGGAACTTCTTCATTCGGAAGTTCATCCGAAACTTCTTCATTCGGAAGTTCATCCGAAACTTCTTCATTCGGAAGTTCAAAAGCCTTGTTCATCCGGAAGTTCTAAACGCACCCTATTGATGATTATTCTAAGCGCGATTGTGAGTTTTAAGGCATGCTAAGGCAACAAAACATCTTTCTAAGGATATTCCGAGTAAAACCCACCTAAAACCCTAATCAATTAATCTCGAATTTAGGCAAACGAACCCTAATGTGATAATCTTGATTACCCGAATCAATTAACTTGATTAAATGATGAATTAGGCGAATTATAAATTAAAGATTCGATGTTTGTACCTTTTAGATCGAATGAAACGGATTGAGTTGATTAGAACGCGAGTTTTGTGAGAGCTTGTGTGTGTGTTAATGGCGGAAATAAACACAGTGAAGAAGATAGAACAAAAAGAGCACGGGGGGGGGGGGGGGGGGGGGGGGATTTGGTTTGACTTAGGTCAATTTGACAACTTTCCTACTTAGTCATTTTTAAGTTCCTATACTTTTCTATTCTTTTCCTTTTTGGTTTATAACTCCTTATTAGGCTAACATCCGTTAAGGTACTTAACAATTGTTAGTCTATCTCATTGTAATAATTATTATAGCCCACACACAACTTAAGCATCGCATCCTATTAGCAAATCTCCGAGATCTAAAGCAAGTGCTAACTCATTGAGCGAGCACAAGTCGTATTCTAAAGCAAGACCACTCATTAACCATTTAGCCAATTAATTTTCCTCAAACACTTTTGAAAATCGTTTTGATGACGAATATGATTTAACATTTTCTCCCCCTTAAACGATGACCCGTTTTCTATTTAAAGAGCTGTAGTCATTGTTTAAAGAGTCAAATATTGATGAAAACATTTCCAATTAATGTCTTGAAAAGATTGATTCGTGGTGGCAATAAGATTTCTCTTATTTTGACAAATTAATGCACTGAGACGTACACTAACTCGTGTTAGACCAAGTTGTAAAGTAAACTTGATCCCTTTGCATGATTTGGCTTGTAAATCATGCCCGAGAAAATTAATTCCCGTTGTGAGCCAAAGTTTTCCAAGGAAATACGTGACTTTAATGCGAAAACCGGGTTGCAGTCTGAAATAACTACAAGCCACAATGGGCATGTTTTAAAAATGTACAACTTTTATACGGACTCTATTTATGGCGCCGTGTCAATATTGATCGACATTTCTAAAGCCATAAATATTACCGTACTAAAAGACATGCCTGATTTAAAAAACGAAAAATATTTTTGGATTTTCTTGATTCTATAATTTTTATGGTTTTTCTAGGTTTTATATTTTTTATAGTTTTTCTTGGTTTTATATGTTTGTATTTTTCTTTTTGTGGTTTATATATATACGATAATATACATGATCACGAACAAAGGATACGCCTGAATAGTTGTTGGAAACTCACTTTATGTGACGACATTTAAGAATTCCCGTTAGTTATCATAGTCACGCACATTTAGACTAGACTAGGCTCTTTGTTAAGTGCGTGACTATATATACCCCTCCTTAGCTTCCAAGGAGGGGTGTTGATTGTATTTTTGTTCATTCAAGGAACACACACATTTCACATTCAACCTCTCTTTCTCTCTCTCTAAGCCATCAATGGCTTCCACCACCACTTACCACCACATTAGACCACCGGATAAGATTTAGCATTTCTACATTTGGCATCAGAGCCACGGTTCCATCCTTGGATCGTGATTATATTCTCGATTTGGTGGTTTAATTATTTCTTTGTGTCTCGTTTTATATTTTTTTTATGTCTAACATCACAAATTTTTTGTCACGTCACAAATTTTTTTGTCCAAAAGATCCAATCTGTCACATGTTTTCACTGGTCCATATCTATTTCTCGGTCCAAATATCCATATCACTGGTCAAAACAATGTCAACTTTTCATGGTCAAGTTGTGTTTATGTCATCATTGTGACAAGTGTTCGTGTCTTGCAGCATCATTTTTTTTATATATCTCTATTATGGGTTATATGTTTATGACGATGATGGTGATGAACTCAGTCTTGCCAGAAAATCTGCCCAGAAACAACCTCCCTGAAAAAACGGAACAAGGACACTGTTGGACTTATCTTCATGGTACAATCGCATATATTGCGATGGAGGGTGTTTTTCACATATTCCGATGGGTTGGCCATACCCATTGCGATGGACTCATTCCGATGAGTCACATTGCGATGGGTGGCTGATCTGTCGCAATGGCTCAGCCAAGACGTCATGCTGCCCGATTACTCGCAACATTGCGATGGATGTTTTATATTGCGATGGGTACCATTGCGATGGGTACCATCGCAATGGGTACCATCGCAATGAGACGATGAGACTTTGCGATGGACTGTGTTATTGCGATGCATTTTTTTTGTTTACAAAAAAAAAAAAAAAAAAAAAAAAGCTTATTGCGATACAAAGTCTCGACAGCTTGATTTGTTTGACAACATGAACCGGGACCAAAAAATGTTACCAGGACTGAACCCATCCAACCGAGTCAACTCGGTCATTACCGAGTTGACTCAGTCAAACTCACTGAGTCGACTCAAGATTACACAGCCAACCTTTTTACTCCTTATTCAAATCCAACTGATAATCTAACTTTACCCTTCGTCTCCTAATTCCCTTCTAGACTCGACACAAAACAGTCAATTAATCTAGATCTCAGATTCGTTTAATAAGCAAAGATCTATTTAGATCGTGTTTATTAAATCATTCATCATCACCGATCGTGTTTGGTATTATACCAATTTTTTTTTATATATATTCGAAATTAAATAAAGTTTTATAACAATATTGTTATACTCTTTATTCTTTTCGATTTTTCTGACCAAAAACCAAACATGCATCGCAAATCACTTACCCGAGATCACTTTTACTCTTCTGTGACGACAAGTGGTACGATTGATTCGTGGGTTTTATTACCTACGGGTGTGTTGAGATTGATGAGGGTGTAGCAGGTTTGAGTTATGGAGATGATGAAGATTTATGGGGGGCGGATTTAACCAGTTTTGAGGTTTTGGTGTAGATTGGGTGAGGGACGGAGGAAACGAGGTAGGGAGGTGGGAGATAAGTTAGGTGAGATGGGGGCGGATGAAACGAGGGAAGGTGTTTAGGTATAATCTGAGAGTGTAATTAGGGTAGAAGTTATTTATCTCAATTGGTGATGGACCGGTTTTGGATAGGTTATGGACCGGGTTTACCAGTGTATTCAATTTGGGCCGTATATTTGATGGACAGGCTATGCATTTATTGGGCCAGGACTCATGACATGGGGATTGATTTATTTAAACAAATTTTGGGCCTTGGATAATGTGTTAAATTTTGGCTAAATGCAATGTTTAAACCGTGTGTTTTATAACACATACACACAAATTTTTAAAATTTTTTTAAATAAATTTGTTGTGTATTACGTTTTAATTCATTGTGACTTCGGGTCGAGACAAAAAGTGTCGAGAAACTGTTAAGAAGAAAAGATGCTCAAACAAGCAAATTCCTTTTTTTTTGAATTTGTAGTTTTTTTGTCCCATTTGTGGTTCTTTAGTTCTTTCTTGACACCGATTGGGTGACGAGAAAAGTGACGCGACAAAATGAAGTGACAATTGTGACGAGAATTTATTTGAGACGAGACCAAGAAAGAATGGGCGATTTTTTAGTGGCTTCAGATTTTGTTTGATCGGGTATTAATTACGTGACGTTGAAGACAGATTTTTCGAAGGCGTGTATTTATTTTATCTTTAACTAGATAACTTGCTCGTGCTTCATCCTAGAATGAAGACTTGGTTATCTGGTTTCCGGGTTCGGGGTGGATGGTTGATGACTCGGATAACTATCACTTAAAGGGGTTACATTGTTGTACTCAGTGTCACGCGCGTAGTCGACGTGGATAATTTCAAGAGGTGTTGTGCTTATAGACTTCTTCAGTGATGCATTAAGTACTTAGAGATTTCTCCACCGTTCTTCATTCAACAATAGTGCAAGCTTAAGTCACAAGATCGAAGGATTTTTATTCAGCTTCACGTTTGACGTATCTGGTTCATTCTTTCAGTGGTCACTTCAAATTGCTTTCATGTGGTATGGTAAAGGTGGACATGGAGAGTTTATGAGAAGAGATTTTCGATCAACAGCTGATTCTCACAAAATATATAATTCAGCTTATTTATTATTCTCACGAGATTTCAGGTTCATGTGCGTACAATTTATTGATGGTTCCGAGTTTCGAAACCATCAAGGGGGAAGAAGAAGACACATTGAACGCACAACGAGTACACGTGATGAACTTCATACCTTCTTTTGATTTGAAGATATTCCGGGATGACATTTGTCATAGCCGCAGAGAAAATCAGTGTTTTAACTCGTGTCGTTATCAATCTCCAAACGGTACACTACTGATTCGAGGTTTAATTGTTTGATTGTTGCAATTAAACATCATCATTATCCTATATGCATTCCCGGGACTTAATTGACTCTGGTGCATCTCCGGAAGAAGACGTGTGCATTTCCGGGACTTAATTGACTCTGGTGTTACGATGTCAACTTCATGAATGGGATAAAGTGTCCACTTCAGTATCTGAGCTTCATAATTGGGATTGATTTACCTTCTTCAACTATGTGGGGGAAGAAGTGTCTTGATTCTTTCTGGTATGCATAACTTGAACTCTCAGGGGGAAGAAAAATTCAGAAGAATTATTCAAGCGTGAGAAGAAAAGTTGTTGATCTACTTGGGGGAAGCTATTTAAAAGCTTCTACATCAAGTTTACGTGGCATGAATTAGGGGGAAGCTAATTCAGAAGCTTCTCCTTAACCAGAAGTGTATGGGTTACTTAGCTCGTGCCGTTACAGTATTTCTTCTACAAGTTACTTTAAAGATGAGTCGTTTTGAAGACGAAGGCCTCAGAAGACTTCATCAGCATTGGATGCTTCATGGAAGCTCTTGTTCTTAATTATTTTGTACTTGATAGGTAGAATATTGTAAGGAATTCTACACGTCGTCCCATGGGGGAAGATTGTTGGAAACTCACTTTATGTGACGACATTTAAGAATTCCCGTTAGTTATCATAGTCACGCACATTTAGACTAGACTAGGCTCTTTGTTAAGTGCGTGACTATATATACCCCTCCTTAGCTTCCAAGGAGGGGTGTTGATTGTATTTTTGTTCATTCAAGGAACACACACATTTCACATTCAACCTCTCTTTCTCTCTCTCTAAGCCATCAATGGCTTCCACCACCACTTACCACCACATTAGACCACCGGATAAGATTTAGCATTTCTACAATAGTTTACCACCACTATTCAGCTGATTCTTCTGCCAATTCTTTGAGAGTCGCTGGAGAGAATGATTTCATGCCAAGCTTGTCGATCAAAAACTCGATTCGTCCTCGATCTAAGGATTTGGTGAACATATCTGCCAGCTGATACTCAGTGGTGACAAAATACAGCTCGATCACTCCGTTCTCCACCTGCTCTTTAATGAAATGGTAGCGAATGTCTATGTGCTTGGCCCGGGAGTGTTGAACGTAGTTGCAGCAAAGGGCAATGGCGCTCTTGTTGTCACAATACATCGGGATTTTGTTAAATCCCAAACCGTAGTCAGTTAATTGTGATCTCATCCAAAGGACTTGAGCACAATAACCGGACATGGCGATGTATTCAGCCTCCGTGCTAGAAATTGCAGCGCTTTTCTGCCTTTTTGAAGACCAATTGATCAATCTGTCTCCAAGGAGTTGCACAGATCCAGAAGTGCTACGCCTCGTGTCTTGACACCCAGCATGATCGGCATCTGCGTATGATATTAAAGCAATAGAGGAATCTTTCGGATACCATAGACCACGATGAAGTGTTCCTTTGAGATACCGAAAGATCCTTTTAACAACATGTAGGTGCTTTTCGGTAGGCCGAGCCTGATACCGGGCACCCATGCATACGGCAAATTGCAAATCAGGCCTGCTAGCAGTCAGATAGAGAAGGGTGCCGATCATCCCACGGTAAAGTTTTGGATCGACAATAGTCCCATTCCTATCTTCATCTAACTTGGATTTCTCCACCATTGGAGTGTCCACGGGGTCACAATTTTCAAAGTTATATTTCTTTAAAGATTCTAGAGCATATTTGGATTGATTAATAAAGATGCCTCTGGGATTCTGAGAAATTTGTAATCCTAAGAAAAATGAAAATTTTCCCATCATTGACATCTGAAAGCGTGTGGACATTATCTTCTCAAAGCGTTTTGACAATTCTATGTTAGAGGCAGCAAATATTATATCATCAACATAAATTTGTACCAGTATCATGTCGTTGTCCTCCTTGAGAGTGAATAGAGTGGGGTCCACCTTGCCTTTGGAGAAGCCTTCCGAGATGAGATATGTTGAAAGGAGATCATACCACGCGCGTGGAGCTTGTTTCAACCCATAGAGAGCCTTCTTAAGCTTCTACACATGATTAGGAAACTCCGTGCTAACGAACCCATCCGGCTGACTAACATAGACTTCTTCCCTTAGTTCACCATTCAAAAATGCCGTCTTCACATCCATTTGATAGACGATCATGTTCATATGAGCAGCATACGCAAGGAATAGTCTAATAGCCTCCAATCTTGCAACATGAGCAAAAGATTCTTCAAAATCGATACCCAAGGCTTGTTTGTATCCTCTAGCAACCAATCTAGCCTTATTCTTCAAGACTGCACCCATCTCATCGAGTTTAACCTTATAAACCCACAACAAAGTAAGGATGTTAACCTTGTCAGGGAGAGGAACTAATTCCCATACTTCAAGTCTTTGGAATTCATTTAGTTCCTCCTGCATGGCTTCAATCCAAGATGATTGAGTCATAGCCTGTTGCCAATTTTTAGGTTCAACTTCGGAGAGAAATGCATCAAAATAGCAATAGAGTGCACTCTCTTGTAATTGATGGCGTGTAGAAACTGGTCGATCGAGACTACCAATGACATTCCTAATTGGGTGATCTTTTGTCCATTTGGTGCTATGTTTTTCAATCCGTGGTGGTCTGGAGTGAACAATAGAGGGAGCTTCTTCTGAGGTAGACGCGACTGAAGGGTTTTCAGGTATCGGTACACCAAAGAAAGGAAGCTCTTGTAGGTGAGCATATTCCAAATCGTGATCAATAGAATCCTCTTCAACATCATTAGGCACAAGTAAGGGTGACGATTCAGGTGTAGTTTGAGAATCACTTGGTAGAGGTGCATCCGGTTCAATGTTAATTGAAGATGTATTAGATAAAGCTTCATTAGCTTGAGCAACAACTTCAGGGATTGGAGCTATCACTATAGGTGCTGGAACTTCATCATTTGGGGGATCAAAGAATTCATCAAACAACGGTTGAAACAGTTTATCCCACTCGGGCCTTGTAGGTGGTAAAAATGATGTAGAAGTAGGATTATTAGGAACTAATCCAGAACTAATAGCACCGGTTCCCATCTCGTGAAGCGCGGGTTCAGAGCTGCGTTGCTCAGAAGCCATCGCTGTCAGCTCATCAAAATCTGCGTCCATAGTTTCTACAATCTTACCAAGACGACGGTTGTAAATTCGTTATGCTTTCTTGGAAGGTGAGTAACCAATGAAAATACCTATATCAGCTTTTGGTTTAAGTTTGCCCAAGTTCTCACTATTAATGTTTGGATAACAAAGAGCACCAAACACATGAAAGAATGAAACATCGGGTTTACGATCATGTAGAAGCTCGTAAGGTGTTTTTCCATGGCGTTTCCGAATGATAGAGCGGTTTTGGGTGAAACATGCAGTAGATACAGCTTCTGCCCACAAGAACAATGGAGCGTTCGCATAAATCAGCATAGTCCTAGCAGCTTCCATAAGCGTACGATTCCGTCTTTCAACGACACCGTTTTGTTGTGGAGTACGTGCAGCGGATGTTTCATGTGAGATACCAACTTCTTCATAGTAATCACGAAGAGTCTGGTTGACGAACTCTGTTCCATTATCTGTACGAATACGGCGGACAGTAGTATTTAAACGTACCTGAATGAATTTAAGAAAAGTGATGATAGCCTTTGGTGCTTCATCCTTTGTACGTAGAAATCTAACCCATGTAAACCTGGAGAAATCATCCACAATAACAAGGATGAATTTCTTACCGCTCACACTTTCGGTTCGCATTGGCCCACAAAGATCCATATGCAAAAGATGAAGTTTTTCTTGATTGGTGTCTTCAGCTTTGGGCTTGTATGATTTCTTGGTACTTTTCCCCCTTGAACACGCGGAACATAAATGGTCCTTGTGAAATTTGAGCTTTGGAAGACCACGAACTAATTCGTTTTTAGCCAGATGATTAATAGCATCAAAGTTGAGATGAGATAATCTGCGATGCCATAACCATGACTTGGTCTTAGATGCTTTAGAGCGAAGACATACTGGAGAGGCGGCCATCATGTCTTGTAGGGACAACGTATAAAGATTTGCACCACGAGATCCCTTCAACAAGTCTTTTCCTTCCAAGTTGCGGATGAAACAAGTATGTTGTCGAAAAGCAACCTCTAGGTTGGAATCACAAAACTGTCCTACTGAAAATAAATTATGACCAAGACCTTCTACATAGTATACCCTTGAAATCGTAACGTTTCCAATCTGATATTCACCATACCCCATTATCTTTGCAATATGATCATTACCGAATTACACCGTTCCAAGAAACTTGCTGACGAAATTTCGGAGCATCGAGCGATCTCCGGTCATATGCTTTGAACAACCGGAGTCCAAATACCAGAGGATGATTTGGACCACCTGAAAATATCACTAGACGAGGACAATGTATAGGTTTCGTAATCTGAATGTTCCTTGTTATTAGCAGGTACATATTTAATAATCTTAGATTTGCTAACTTTAGGTTTCTTAGATTTCCTAGCCTTCTTCCTAGTTGGTGGTGTAGATTCTAGTTGGCTTAAATCCTGAGGTATTTCTTCACTGATAGGCACTATAGTGGGGGCTGACCTAATTAAAGGGCGCGGTTTCCATACTGTAGTGCTAGTGTTCCTAACTAAAGGACGCTGAGACCTAACCT
Organism: Glebionis coronaria; assembly: GCA_025667525.1. Taxonomy (NCBI): domain Eukaryota; kingdom Viridiplantae; phylum Streptophyta; class Magnoliopsida; order Asterales; family Asteraceae; genus Glebionis; species Glebionis coronaria. The sequence goes on from JANFOE010000287.1 coordinate 108,330, forward strand.
CAATGGATGCATTCCTAGTTAAAGGGCACATTTTTCCATCTAATGTAAAGGTCCTACCAGTGGGACGCCATTGCCATCCAACTTGGGTACGAGTTCGCCCAGTTGGCTTCCATTCAAGATTATTCCTAATGGCATTCATTTCATTCACATGATCAATAAGACACAAATCATGACGTTGGGAAAACATGCACTCATTACAATTCCAACAATTCAAATTAGAATTCACAAATGGTTTAGGCTTCTGCACAGGCGCAGAGCTTTTAGTCTTAGCAACATGATTCTTTTTATTTAAATCTGACATAACATTCCTATGGTGAGCTTCTACTTTATTCTTGTTGGTACTACTAGTGGAGGGCTTGATCTTATCTTTCTTGAGTGGCGATCCTTTAGCCTTAGTAGACTCTTTTACTCCTATAGAAGGCAAAGTGGGAACATTAGCAACAAATTTTAAAGGTGCCTTACTTAATGGTGCCAATGACGGTTTTGCTCCTGGGGTCTTATTGAATGGAGTTACAGCAATGGGTCGATTAGTGAGTAGTGCAAAACCTGGTTTACCTATGTATTACAAATATGCTAAGCAATATTGAACTCGCTTAATATATTCATGAGCTGAATAAAAGTAACTGCTTGAGGGATCTAACGCATATAAATCATCTAAAATATCCCTAACAAGATCTACATGCTTAATTGCATTCCTCATATAATCATCGTAGGTAACCGGGTTTCTCTTATGGAGCGGGTTCTTATAAAGCACTACTGACTTGGTTGTTGGAGCACTAGAGGACGGTGCAGAGTTGGTAGCTAAGTTATTAACAGTTTCTTGTCGGGTGAGAAGAAGTGTCTCCTTTAACTCGGCCAAAACCATGTTTTTGTCAATGAGCTGGATATTTAAGTCAGAGATTTCCTCACATTTTTGATTCAATTGTTCAACATAAGATTGTTGCTGTGCCGCATTAAAAGCGAAGCGTTCTTCTAGTGAACCATAAAGTTTGGACATTCCCTGTCTTGCACGATCCATCTCCCCTAGAATAGACGAAAGTCTAATTTCTAAGTCCTGGTTTTTAGACTCTGCAGCCTCTAGTTCCAATTTTAGTGTTTCATTTGATGATACATCTCTCTTTAATCTCATAATCTCTTCCTCTAATGCCTTAACTATTGCAATCATCTTGTCACTCGTCTCAACACTGTTTTCACAACCATTTGTTATCAAAAGATCCTCATTTTGAGTTTGTTGTTTTAATTCTAAAGATATACAATGTTGTTCAAGCTGATTAAAGCGTTTTGAAAGTAAATTGTAAGAATCTTGAAGCTTTAAAAATTCATCGTTAGATTCGTGACAAGAATGATTATCTACCTCATTTACAGTATCAGCAACATTTACAGAGAGATCACACACATCATCACATATATTCACAGCATCACAGTTAATCATAGCGGATGTAAGCTCATTCGAATAATTAACATTCACAGTAGTAAGCACATCACACGAAATTACTTGGGCCAAGAATCGCTCATATTCGGATAAAATCTTTTCCTTTTCAATTAATTGTAGTTCGTAAGCGGTGTCCATTTCATAAAACACTTTTTGAACTTCTGCAATTTCAAACTCAAGATTTTCCGAAAGAGATGCAAAACTTCCTTTTAGACTTTTGACAAACGGAGTGATCTCATTCTTAAACACCTCGTTCATGTGTTCGAAAGCCCATTCTCCGGCGTTTAGGCCATTTGAAGTCGTACATTCCAAAATGACCTTGTCAAAACTAGCAAAGTATTGATTAATCTCTTGCAAGTTTAACCATACAATGCTAACAGGTGGAAGATCCTTTGGAATTTCCTTAGGTCCTTCCATTTTGACAAGTGTAGGAAGTGTACCAGGGTTTTCTTCATTTAACATGTAGGTTGGTGCTGTGATGAGATCTTTATCCATATGGAAGAGAATTCTAAAATCCGTTTTTGCAAGCTACTGATTCATTTTAAAATAATCACACTCGGGATATTTTGCAAAGTTGTATGACCGATTCTCATCAACTAGATCCTTATTTGTGCGATCATCGAAAATAACAATCGGGTCTAAGACCAATCCTAATTGGGTTGCATTATAAAGTCTTGGACTATGGATAAAAGCTTGTTTTACATACCGTGGGTTAGGGGGAAGGCCTTTTTGACGTGATAAGTTAAATTCTCTAAACGAAGCATCAAATAAGTGCACTAGTTGAGAGGCAGCGTATTGTCTTAAAAGCAAATAATCTAGACTTCTAATCTTATTAGCCGTATTAATTTCCATTTCATTCTTCTTAGACTCGAGTAATTCAAAATCCGTTTGAAGTTTTTGAAAATTAGTGACCACTAACTCTTTTTCTTTAAGTTCGTTAGAAAGATCTGCTCTTAAGGTTTCAATTTCTTGCAAATGACCCATTTGTTTGTTTCGAAAATGATCATATTCGGGATTTGTTAGAACACTAGACGAAGGAACTAATTCCAAAGTTTGAACTTTCTCGTTGCATAAGGCAAGCTCATCAGACAAATTCTTATTCTTAGCTAGGGTTTCTAAGAGTGCAACATTCATTTGGCTAAGTAATGTAGCAGGAACCATGACCAAATCTTGTTGAGCAGGAGTATGCGTATGCGAAATGGCTCCCGGTTGTGATCCACTCAAAGTTTGGGGACTCACATTGATATTACTATCATTGATTGTCTCCTCATTTGAAAGACTCACCACCGAAGACTCATTCGAATCAGCACTCTCTTGCACAACTTGATGTGGTTGAATACTAGTATCAGTGGTATTATCAGTGGTATTAGTAAGTACCTCAGATCTTTTTTCTGGCCCTAGGCTAGAGATAGTTGCCATAAGAGCTGCCTGTGCAGATTGAAGTTCATCACAGTCTGAATCGTAGGCATCAAGATCATCTGCTTGGTATGCTGCATTCTGTATGGTGACAACGTCTTGTTCAGCAATCCCTGGATCAGCAAGAAATGCAAGCTCCTCTTCATCAAGTTCCCTTCCTTGTGCCTGAGCGTTCACCAGATAAATCTTCTCTGCAAACCATTGACCATCCCTTCTCCTCTTGGGTTTTTTGCAATCCCTGGACATGTGACGTTCTTCCTTACAGTTGTAGCATGTAATCATTCTCAACTTGCCTGTGGAATTAGCCCGTGGAGGAGTGTTGACCATTGGAGCAGGATTGACCGTGCGTGCATTGGTGGTTGATGTAGTAGGTCTCCCCTGATAAGGTTGAATAGGTTGAACCATTACCCTGCCATTCTCAATAGTAGCTTGTTGGCGAGAATTGGATGAATTCCTCAGCTGATTGTTAGTAGGAGCTGGTCCTCTAAATCCTCGTTTGCTTAATGTCATTGTGAGATAAGCAGACATAGTGGCTAACACTTCAACTGGATCAGTTCTTTGTTTGAATTCAGGAATGGGGACTTCATCATTATCACAATACAGTGCTTGGTCTTGTTGAGCTGCATAAGCACTAGAAGGAACACTCATGTGTTCAGATTAGCTTGATGGATATGCTGCATTTTCTTGATAAGAAGAATATGATGACTGAGCATAAGGTGCAATGCTTGTTGGGTGAGGTTGTGAAGCATATTGTGATGAAGGTGCATTAAACCGATATTGTTGCTGATGTGAGGTGGGTGGTTGCGGTAGAATCAAATATTGAGGGAAGCTTGGAGTCAGGTACGGTGATGGATGATAGGCTTGGTGTCCCATGATATAAGGAGTGTTGTTGTACGACAAACTTGGTTGATTTGCCATCAAAGCTAAAGAATCAGGGTACATACCTCGAGGTGAACGGTGCATGATCACGTGTTTCTCATGCTGCTGAAGAAAAGCATAGAGTTGATCCAAATTGCACTTATGCAAATCCTTGGTTAACTTAACATCGGTAATATACTCACCCCATTCAGCTTGAGGTAAAGTATTCAAAAACTTGGTGTTAACCTGGAATGGAGCAATCACGAGATTGTATACATTCAGATCATTCATGAGAGTAGTGAATCTGAAGTAGTAGTCATGTAGCGTTTCCCCTGGGCTGTACGTGAATCTATCAAACAGATCATACAACTGACATTCCCTTTCCTGTTTTGTAAGAGACGTACCTTGTAGCAACACCTTTAAACGTTCCCATAAATCCTTTGCAACCGTATATTGACTTACCATGCGATAGATGTCATGTGGAAGAGCTTGGAGAATGGTTTGAAGAGCCTTTTCGTCTGCATCGGCAACAAGTTGTTGAGCTGGTGTAAGTTCTTCAAACTCCCTTGGTCGAGTCACATTGTTAACCACGATGGTACCATAGTCAAGTGGACCATTTAGAATTGACTTAACCATAAGCCTCCCATATATCGGTTTTCCCTTAAGGTATGACATCATACGGCCTTGCCATGCTTCAAAGACTTCTTTAATGAGCATTGGAGGGCGATTATCCGTTCCCGTAATGACGGAAATGTCCGTAAGTGATGTCATCTGAGGCATTAATGAATTCGGATTCATTTTGATCACTTCAAAGAGACAAAGATTAACGGTTGATCGAGCAGTGAAGTAAAGTTTGTGAGTTGTGTTGAGTTTTTGTGTAAGAAACCAAGATTAAATCCTCTAAAAAAATCGTCGAAAAAAACAAGTAAAATATCCCTTGGTTCGGAACAATTGTTGATTCGGAAGTGTTGATTTGGAAGATTTTGGCTTGGAACTCCTTGATCCGGAACTTTTGGTTCGGAAAATTTGATCCGGAACTTTCCTTGATCCGGAACTTTTGATTCGGAAGAACTGATCCGGAACTTTTCTTGATCCGGAACTTTTGGTTCGGAAGTACTGATTCGGAACTTTTCTTGATCCGGAACTTTCCCTTGATCCGGAACTTTCCCTTGATCCGGAACATTCCTTTGATCCGGAACTTTCCTTTGATCCGGAACTTTCCCTTGATCCGGAACTTTCCCTTGATCCGGAACTTTCCGTTGATCCGGAACTTTCCTTTGATCCGGAACTTTCCTTTATCCGGAACTTTCCTTGATCCGGAACTTTCCTTGATCCGGAACTTTTGGTTCGGAACTTTTTGATCCGGAACTTTTGTTGATCCGGAACTTTTTGATCCGGAACTTTTTGGTTCGGAACTTTACTGGGAAACAGAAACTTGTTCGAGTAACAGTCGACTATAAATATGAAGAATAAACCTAGATTTTTACCAAGTTACCCAAAAAGTTTTGTGATTTCTACTAAAATAAGTAAAAACTAATACTTATCTACTAATCCCAATCACAAAATCACCAAAAACTCCAAGAATCAAGATGGATCTTCTTAAAGAACACTAATACAATCAAAAACTAAATAACAACACAAATCATTACCTTAAATCACCCCATAGCTCTTGATACCAATTGTAGAATATTGATAAACTATGAATCTATGAAGTGGGTTGAAGATTTCTAGAGAGAGAAACTAGAGAGAGAAAGTGAGAGAGAACTATGTGTTTTTATTCAAATGATAAAAGTAGAATGATCAACAACCAACCCCTTTCCATGGTGGAAAGGGGTATTTATATCCAAGGCCACTATTGGGCTTGGGCCGACCCATGACAAGCCCATGGGTCGGTTTCTTACTTAACTAAATAAGTACTCATTAACTACGAGCTATTACAACATTAATAATATTGTGGAGTGACCGATACTTCTAATATACGTTAAAACGTATTTCTAACAGATGGTTACTGACTGATAAATATAAGCACGGTGGTTGTCATTACCGCTTTGTTTCTCAGTTTCACGACGGTCATTATTACGAGCGAAATTCCTATAATTATTCTGTTGAGTGGCCGGCTGGGTATCGGTTCCCACTCTTCTGAATGAAGGTTAGCTGAGTGAAGTGTGACATGTAGCTGAGAAAGTAAAAGCATGGAATAGAATGGTAGTGTCTGATGGTTGAAGTTTTGTCATAAATTTCAAATTAATAGTTTTTGTCCTTGTTCTGCAGAGTCTTCATAGTATAAACAGCATCAACATCTTGAGAAATCTCCAAAGTATCAGCAACATCAGCATTTGTGAGGTCTTCAAAGTGTTAGCAGCATCAGTATCTAGTAAAATCTTCAACTCACGAGCAACATTAGTATCTGGTAGAATATCGACAAGTGGAAACTCCTGAGATGATTGAGGATCGATTAGCAATATCCATGGAGTAGGGTACATGGAGTACACCTGGACTACTGTACATGAAGTACAAAATGAATACTGCACATGGAGCATATATAAGACACTGTACGTGGAGTACACATGAAATACTATACATGGAGTATAACTAAGACACTGTACATGGGGTACATATGGAATACTGTATAGGGCACTGATGGAAATTTTATGTGATGATAGATACTGGTGTCAATTGTCTGGCATGATCAAAGAAATAAATATGATTTAAATGGTAGTAAACTGAACTGAAATGAGTAACATGATAGCCTGGTAATTCATGCGTAGACTTAATGCTGGTTGTATAGAGGTTCAAGAATAAGATTAAACGGAATTTCAACAATGGTCAGTATGAAGACATGACTGATGAAGACCAAACATGATTTATTATGAAAACAGGATTCTACTGTAACCCTTTTGTATCTTAGCATGAAAACATCATCACCTTGTTGAAAACGTAATCCTCATAAGGAGACATGAACTTAATCAGCATGAAAACGGCATTCACGTGAGGGTATGAAAACTTGATTGTTACAAAGAACATAAAAGTATAATCAACTGAAGTTTAACATCAACTGATATGGATGGCTATGGTTCAATCCACATAATTCAAAGAAGAAAACATGTGACTAAGTATGGGCGATTCTGGTTCGATCCATACTTGCCAAAATTTCATGAGAACGGTCATGTATAGAAATTTACAATCTGGGACTAAATATGGTTGGCTGCAGTTCAAATCATACTTGTAAAAATTTCATAAAATATCATGATATGACATAGGTAAACAACTATGGATCGGTTCACAAAACAACATTCGATTGAAATGCATGAAATTTGACCTGAGAAATGGTGAACGCATATGGGCCAGTTCAACTAATAACATTCGACTGAAAACACGAATCTGTCATGAGTAAGGGTAAACGCCTATGGGTCGGTTTACCAATACAAAATCTGACCGGGCAAGGGTGAACGCCTATGGGTCGGTTCACCAAAACAAAATTCGCAGAAAAGCACATGCGACTAAATATGGCCAGTCCTGTACCAACCTTTTACTTAGTCAAAATTTTAAGAAAACTAACTGATAACTAAAGAAAACTGACTGATAAATGCATGAGAAACATGAAAGATAACAACGTCAAAATCTGGGAAGTTCCTAGTGACTACCCACTAGTCACAGGTCAAGTTTAAGAGCCTACATGTCTAACCTTGCGCTCTAATACCATAATTATAACACCTCACTTGGATAAGTGGACCGTTACGTATATTTATGGCGTGTCATCAAAGCATAAGTTAAATGTCCTAAAACATTAACTGACCATAAAGGAAATACCGGAATCAAACATCGGTAATTCAAACATAAGCTCAAAACATGAAAAGTAATTACTGAAGGAAAGGACTAAACAATGTCCAAATAAGCAAAGTAATGTAAGAAGTGCATAACGTAAGAATTCTGGGTAGCTTCCATCCAAATGCACATGCTCTTAGAATCCTAAGAGCGTCCTGGTGTACCTGCCGTTAGAACATGAAAGGAACTACGGCTGAGCATAACGCCCAGTGAACAGATATATAGAGCATGATAAGAAATACTGAAATGAAGCATGTGATAAAATACTGAAGTTGTAAGACTGATATGTAAATTGCAGGGGAAATCTGTGTATAATCTGAAAAGTCTAATTTATAAATAGTAAAGCTGAGCTGTAAATTATTAAATCTGAAAACATGCATTTACTGTATTTTAATTGCCAAGAGCTTATATAGGTCATGTGTTGTAACAACTGCATGAATACATGGAGGGGTGACCTCATCATGCTGTAGAGGGGTAACCTCTAAATAATGTGTTGGGTGGGGGGATCAACTCCAATGTGAAGGATGTAGAGCACATACCACATTCACCTGATAAGCTGTAAACTGATAACCTAGGATGCATCCATACGCCCCGCTGATAATATTGATAAATGTCCAAGCTGAAATAAAAGGGACGCTGCGATAAATCACTCCCCCTTAGAGGAGTCATGACACCGGTGACTTAAGTGTCATGGTTACGGTACCTCCGTAACTAGTACATAACTGATCATGCTTGTATATAAAGCTCAGGCAAATTTAACTTAATATTAAAATGATTACTGATAAAGCTTAGAACATATATCGGGGAAAACAATTGGCTGTAGACGGGAAATCCTAATCATGCATAGAAAGGAAGTCCTTACTGAAGGACAGAAAATCCGTACCTCGTGTCCAGTAATGAAATAAGAATGAAAGCTTAAAGATCTACTCCGACTTCACGGATACTACATAAATAAAAGACGCTGAGATGAGTTGTTTGATTACTGTTTACTATTACTGATTCTTATCTGTTCTTAGTTTAATTTATTTTATTCTTGTATTACTACTTATGTATATTCTGATTAATCTGATTGTCTGGTGTATATCTGATAAACCCGATTGTTCTTAAATATTCATTGAATCGCGTACATCATGTATTTCTGATTACTGTATAATATACGGTATTCTGATTATGGTATTAAACTGTATTCTGGTATTAAAATATTACTATAACTAGTAACCTATCATAAATAGAAACTAATAAAATTAGAAAGGTTTCCCACTTTGGTTTTCTAGAAAATTAAATCATAAATAAATCACGTGTTTATAAGTAATTAAAGGATCAAAGAATATCAATTTAATTTTACTAATTAAACTAATAAAATAAAATTACTTGATTAATTTATTTATTAAGACTAATTTATAAAATGATTTAAGCATAAATAAAATGATCCTCGTTTTATTATTATACGCGAGATCCCGAAAGCCCGTGCTAAAACTTTCCCCGAGACCCCCCACATCTCGGTTTAACCAAACTGGCCCATTACAACCCACGTCTTGGTCCCCCTGCTGACGTCATCCCGACAGTAGCCACTGGCCTAGTGCCAGTTGCTACTGTTTTCATTATGGTTCCCATTGTTTTCGTTGTTAAGTCCCCACTGTTAGTGTATAGTTCCCACTGTTTGTGTATAGTTCCCACTGTTTTCACTGCTGTCAAACCCAAACACCCCCTTACTGTTTGTACCCACTGTCCAGCAAACCAAACACCCCTGTTGCAAATCAAATTCCCCCTGGTGGCTGTTTGCTGCTGTCGTCACACCCACAACCCTACCGTGCCCCATTTGGGTCGCGGCTGGCCAAAACAGTACACACCGAGACTCTGAGGTCTCGGTTTTTCATAAAGACAACAAAACCCGACACCCCTTTTTTTGGATTCATGAATCATTAAAGAAAAGATAGAAATTAAATGATATTAGGTTACCTTGGATTTCGTGATAGGGATTAGGAATCAAACGTCATCAAACCTTGATCGTAAACCCACGACTGTAACCTGTTTCTTGTTGTTTTTTATCGTCGACAGGAAGAAGACAAAGAAAGAAGACAACGGCTCTTTTCTTCTTTTTTTTGTTGTCTGCCGTCAGAAATCACACACAGTCTTAACCTAAGTTTTTATTTGTTTTTCATGTTATTGTTTTGACAAGAGTAATGGGTTAAACCCCCGTTTTTTTCTTTTGGTAGTGGGCTGGGCTCCAAGCCCACATGTTCTTCCTTTCTTGTTTTAAACGCGGCCCAAACACGTACGTATACTTATTTTTTGATTTTCATTTTGCTTCGTTTATAAACGTTTAACTTGCGTTTTCGTGTTCTAAAATCTCGTCATGTATTTATTTATTTTACTGAAAATAAATAGTACTTAATACTGAATAATTATTTTCTGAATTATTTTCTGAATAATTAATTACGTCACGATCTTAATTAAAACTGAGACTGTGTGAAATTAATGTTCGTGGATTTTTAAGGCGGGTTTTACAATTCTTCCCCTCTAAATAATTAATTCGTCCTCGAATTAAGAACGCGATAATGCTGTGGTTTTACAATTCTTCCCCTCTAAAAAGGAGAAATTCGTCCTTGAATTAAAGGTAATAAGATGATGAAGTTATAAAAGTTGAGAAAGACACATAAGTTGAAAGAATATGAAAGCTGAAAGGACATATAAGCTGAAAGATAATTCGTCCTCATTAAAACATAATTGTTGCTGAAAGGGTATAAACGTGACATGAGTGAAGTAAACATGGAACGTGACATGCCTGAAAGAACTTAACTGAATTATTGAAGGAAAATGATGAGAGGTCCGGATGGACTCCTCCGTTCTGAGTGGCTTCCCGCTCGAAACGGTTCCTTCAAAGATCTAAACACAATGAAAATCTTGGTCTTGATGATCCTGACCTGATGAACACTGAATAGTTTCTGGTCCCATACTTAAGATGGATTTTCTGAATCTGATAGAATGAACAAGCTATAGCATGTGGATACATGAAACGGTACGTATAAATATCCTGAAAGATAACATTTATATATTTGAGCAAGCTGCTGAAAATATATAGGGACGAACTACGTGAAAAATTGGGAACGTGCTACGTGAGCAATTGTGAACGTGGTTCGTGATCATATAAGGAACGTTGTGCATGGAGTATATTGTGAATGTGATACGTGAAACATACTGTGAACGTGATACTAGACATATCATGAACGTATGCTGACTGAGGAAGGATTTCCAAATGATACGGCCTGAGACGTGAAACGTCTGCCTGGGCATGGAAAAGTTGTGTTAAACTTGAGTCTGGTTTCTTAAAATTTCTATGACCGTATTCAGTAACAGGATGTGAAACGTGTATCGTGAAATGGAACACGAATCCGAACTTGAAGAATGTCATGAACGCGAATGTGAACTTAAATCATGAGATATCACAAATATGGGCTAAAATAATATCATAATGTGAATGTGAGACGTTAATATGAAGGTAACGTAATCGTGAACATGAATATGAACGCAACGTGATTCGTGAACATGAACGTGAGCTTGATTCGTGAACGCGAAATTTTCTATCTGATATGATGGTTGATGGAATACCGTGAAATCTTACGATTTATTGCTGAATTTCCTGCAGGTCTGCTACTACGTAATCCTTTTAGATAAAAAGAAACGTGTAGGCTGGGTTAAATGGCTGACAATGACTTAGATAGGATCAAACTTTTCTGAGTCTGTGGTAACTGATAATAACTTCCATGGAATCCTGCCTTATTTCTGTTTAGAATTTTCTAATGGTTGTAATAGCTCACTAGCATATCGGTGTTCTATTTTGAACCTGCTGGCATGTCAGGCATCAAGATATGAACATAGCTGCATCCTTGTGTTATACTGCCTCTTTCAAAATTCTGTCTTGGATTATGGTACATTTTGGTGGAATCTGTATGAATAGTCATGAAAGAATTTTGAGTCTCGGTAAATTAGATATCTCCTAGCGTAGTCTGATGGAAGACACAATTTTAGTGTAGATCATCTCCTTTATGAGTAAGCTTGGTCATGGAAATCTAATCGCGAGAACTATCAGCAATTTCTGCGGTAGTAGTCAACTGAGTTCTAGAAAATTTTATACTTTAGTCACAAATGTCGGTCTTGACCATCTGGTGAAAGCCTTCACCTTTGCAGGATTTCTGAAATGTCTTCCTGCTGAAATAATGTGGCCCAGAAATTCCTCCTTGTTCAACTGGAATTTAAATTTGGAAGCTGTGTATATGATTTTCTCTTATCGGAGAATCTACAAGATCATGAAAAGATGATTCTCATATTTTCTCTAGAATTTAGCCGATAAGATTGTTATCAATGATTATACTGACGATTTTCTCTGGGAATTCATGGAAATTTTTTTCGTTAATTTCATACTATAGCTGGAGCATTAGGGAGCTCATAAGTATAAATCAAAATTTTAGAGAGATTATAATATGTGCGACGACAGTCTGGAAAAACATCACGTTTTTCCTCTCACCACTGATGGTAGCATGATCGGAAATTGTTATGATCTCATGTTATCGGCCTTCTTCCTGATAGAGCTGAAACGGTGCACTTCCTGGTGGTGCGCTAGGGCGAATAAAGCCTCATACCGGTAATTCTTGCAGCAATTTCTTCAACTCTTTTAACTTAGCTGAAGCCCTACAATAAAGAGTTTTGGAAACAGGTTCTATTCTTGAGACAAACTCGATGTTAAATTCTGTCTCGCGGTTATGAAAATTTTCTTGAAACCTTCTGGTATTGAGTCTGGAAATTCAGGAATAATCTGCTGACCATAAATTTAAAGAATTTTAGAAGTGAAATTATAACTGGTAGCTAAAAAGTCTTTGTAGCTACGGCTGATAAGTTATGCGCTTGTAAGGAAAAAATAATTTGTATTAATTCTTCTAGCAGAAATATAATGAATATATTTGGGATTTAGTAAGACGGACCTCGTCGTTAACTGAAAGGAAAAATTTAATAAATATGGTGATACTGTGGAGTCTTTTCTGACTGGGAGGTAGGTAATACCTGATTTAGATAAAACTGACATATGAATAAGTGGAGCAAACGTGGTGACTTTTCATTGAATGTATTCGTTTGTAACCTCACAGAACGAATAGTGCGTGTTTAACCTGAATAATACTCCAGTGGTGGTGACTGAATTTTTAATGATCTAATTCACGCGTGGCATAATAGAATGGGTATACCCCCTTGGAAGGTACCCTGAATTTCTGAGCGCCTGATTTAGGAGACAACACTGAAATTATGAGTCTTGAATCGTGATTCGAAAAGATATTCGTATGACATGTATCATGACTGGTGTCGTGACATGTGTCTTCAGGAATGATACCTGAGACCTATGTCTTAACTGTTATCTTGACGTGTATTTTAATAGGTGAGTCTGAATAAGGCTGGATTTTTTTGGTAATTGTTAGGGTTAGCGGTCCGGTTAGACTACTGACCTCTGTATTTCTGGTCACGTCCGTTCCAGAGTTCCGATGGCTACTGACTGATAAATATAAGCACAGTGGTTGTCATTACCACTTTGTCTATCAGTTTCATGACGGTCATTATTATGACCAGAATTCCTGTAATTATTCTGCTGAGTGGCCGGCTGGGTATCGGTTCCCACTCTTCCGAATGAAGGTTAGCTGAGTGAATTGTGACATCTAGCTGAGAAAGTAAAATCATGGAATATAATGGTAGTGTATGATGGTTGAAGTTTTGTTAGAAATTTCAAATTTATAGTTTTCGTCCTTGTTATGCAGAGTCTTTATAGTATAAACAACATCAGCATCTTGAGAAATCTCCAAAGTATCAGCAACATCAGCATTTGTGAGGTCTTCAAAGTGTTAGCAACATCAGTATCTGGTAAAATCTTCAACTCACGAGCAACATCAATATCTGGTAGAATATCGACAAGTGGAAACGCCTGAGATGATTGAGGATCGATTAGCAATATCCATGAATTAAGGTACATGGAGTACACCTGGACTACTGTACATGAATTACAAAATGAATACAACACATGGAGCATATCTTAGGCACTGTACGTGGAGTACACATGAAATACTATACATGGAGTATAACTAAGACATTGTACATGGGGTACATATGGAATACTGTACAGGGCAGTGATGGAAATTTTATGGGATGATAGATATTGGTGTCAATTGTCTGACATGATCAAAGAAATAAATTTGATTTAAACGGTAGTAAACTAAACTGAAATGAGTAACATGATAGCCTGGTAATTCCTGCGTAGACTTAATGCTGGTTGTATAGAGGTTCAAGAATAAGATTAAACAGAATTTCAACAATGGTCAGTATGAAGACATGACTGATGAAGACCAAACACGATTTATTATGAAAACATGATTCTACTATAACCCTTATGTATCTTAGCATGAAAACATCATCACCTTGCTGAAAACGTAATCCTTATAAGGAGACATGAACTTAATCAGCATGAAAACGACATCCACGCGAGGGTATGAAAACTTGATTGTTACAAAGAACATAAAAGTATAATCAACTAAAGTTTAACATCAACTGATGTGGATGGCTATGGTTCAATCCACAGAATTCAAAGAAGAAAACATGTGACTAAGTATGGGCGATTCTGGTTCGGTCCATACTTGCCAAAATTTCATGAGAACTGTCATGTATAGAAATTTCAATCTGGGACTAAATATGGTTGGCTGCAGTTCAAACCATACTTGTCAAAATTTCATAAAATGTCATGATATGTTTTAGGTAAACAACTATGGATCAGTTCACAAAACAACATTCGACTGAAATGCATGAAATTTGACCTGAGAAATGGTGAACGCATATGGGTCAGTTCACCTAATAACATTCGACTGAAAACATGAATCTGTCATGAGTAAGGGTAAACGCCTATGGGTCGGTTTACCAATACAAAATCTGATTGGGCAAGGGTGAACGCCTATGGGTCGGTTCATCAAAACAAAATTCGCAGAAAAGCACATGCGACTAAATATGGCTAGTCCTGTACCAACCTTTTACTTAGTCAAAATATTAAGAAAACTAACTGATAATTGAAGAAAAGTGACTGATAAATGCATGAGAAACATGAAAGATAACAACGCCAAAATCTGGGAAGTTCCTGGTGACTACCCACTAGTCACAGGTCAAGTTTTAGAGCCTACAGGTCGAACCTTCCGCTCTGATACCATAATTGTAACACCCCACTTGGATAAGTGGAAAGTTACGTATATTTATGGCGAGTCATCAAAGCATAAGGTAAATGTCCTAAAACATTAACTGACCATAAAGGAAATACCAGAATCAAACATCGGTAATCCAAACGTAAGCTCAAAACATGAAAAGTAATTACTGAAGTAAAAGACTAAACAATGTACAAATAAGCAAAGTAATGTAAGTAGTGCATAAAGTAAGAAGTCTGGGTAACTTCCATCCAAATGCACATGCTCTCGAATCCTGAGAGCGTCCTGGTGTACCAGCCGCTAGAATATGAAAGGAACTACGGGTGAGCATAACGTTCAGTGAACGGATATAGAGCATGATAAGAAATAATGAAATGAAGCATGTGATAAAATACTGAAGTTGTAAGACTGATAAGGAAATTGCAGCGGAAATCTGTGTATATCTGAAAAGTCTGATTTATAAATAGTAAAGTTGAGCTGTTATCTGTTAAATATGAAAACATGCATTTACTGTATTTTAATTGTCAAGAGCTTATATAGGTCATGTGCTGTAACAACGTCTGCATGAATACATGGAGGGGTGACCTCATCATGCTGTAGAGGGGTGACCTCTAAATAATGTGTTGGGTGGAGGGATCAACTCCAATGTGAAGGATGTAGAGCACACACCACATTCACCTGATAAGTTGTAAACTGATAACCTAGGATGCATCCATACGCCCCGCTGATAATATTGATAAATGGACAAGCTGAAATAAAAGGGACACTGCGAGAAATCACTCTCCCACAGAGGAGTCATGACACCGGTGCCTCAAGTGTCATGGTCACGGTACCTCCATAACTAGTACATAACTGATCATGCTTGTATATAAAGCTCTGGCAAATTTAACTTAATATTAAAATGATTACTGATAAAGCTTAGAACATATACTGGGGAAAACATTTGGCTGCAGACGGGAAATCCTAATCATGCATAGAAAGGAAGTCCTTACTGAAGGACATAAAATCCGTACCTCGTGTCCAGTAATGAAATAAGAATGAAAGCTAAAAGATCTACTCCGACTTCACGGATACTACATAAATAAAGGACGCTGAGATGAGTTGTCTGATTACTGTTTACTATTACTGATTCTTATCTGTTCTTAATTTTTTTTCTTGTATTACTGTCTATGTATAATCTGATTAATCTGATTGTCTGGTGTATTTCTGATAAACCCGACTGTTCTTAAATATACACTGAATCGCATACATCATGTATTTCTGATTATTCTATAATATACGGTATTCTGATTATGATATTAAACTGTATTATGGTATTAAAATATTACTATAACTAGTAACCTGCCATAAATAGAAACTACTAAAATTTGAAAGGTTTCCCACTTTAGTTTTCTAGAAAATTAAATCGTAAATAAATCACGTGTTTATAAGTAATTAAAAGGATAAACGAATATCGATTTAATTTTACTAATTAAATTAATAAAATAAAATTACTTGATTAATTTTTTTATTAAGACTAATTTATAAAATGATTTAAGCATAAATAAAATGATCCTCGTTTTATTATTTTATGCGAGATCCCGAAAGCCCATGCTAAAAATTTCCCCGAGACCCCCCCACGTCTCGGTTTAATTAAACCGGCCCACTACGACCCACGTCGTGGTCCCCCTGCTGACGTCATCCCGACAGTAGCCACTGGCCTAGTGCCAGTTGCTACTGTCTTCATTATGGTTCCCACTGTTTTCGTTGTTAAGTTCCCACTGTTAGTGTATAATTCCCACTGTTTGTGTATAGTTCCCCACTGTTTTCACTGCTGTCAAACCCAAACACCCCCTTACTGTCTGTACCCACTGTCCAACAAACCAAACACCCCTGTTGCAAATCAAACGCCCTCTGGTGGCTGTTTGCTGCTGTCGTCACACCCACAACACCACTGTGCCCCATCTGGGTCGCGGCTGGCCAAAATAGTACACACCGAGACTTCGAGGTCTCGGTTTTTCATGAAGACAACGAAACCCGACACCCCTTTTTTTTGGATTTGCGAATCATTAAACAAAAAACAGAAATAAAATGAGATTAGGGTACCCTGGATTTCGTGATAGGGATTAGGAATCAAACGCCATCAAACCTTGATCCTAAACCCACGACTGTAACCTGTTTCTTGTTGTTTTTGATCGTCGATAGGAATAAGAAAAAGAAAGAAAACAACGGCTCTTTTCTTCTTTTCTTTTTGTTGTCTGCCGTCAGAAATCACACACTCTTAACCTAGGTTTTTATTTGTTTTTCATGTTACTGTTTTGACAAGAGTAATGGGTTAAACCCCCGTTTTTTTTCTTTTGGTAGTGGGCTGGGCTCCAAGCCCACATGTTCTTCCTTTCTTGTTTTAAACGCGGCCCAAACACGTACGTATACTTATGTTTTGATTTTCGTTTCGCTTCGTTTATAAACGTTTAACTTGGGTTTTCGTGTTTTAAAATCCCGTCATGTATTTATTTATTCTACTGAAAATAAATACGTACTTAATACTGAATAATTATTTTATGAATTATTTTCTGAATAATTAATTACGTCACGATCTTAATTAAAATTGAGACTGTGTGAAATTAATGTTCGTGGATTTTTAAGGCGGGTTTTACATAAACCATCTAATAAGAGAATGAAGGGATGGAGGAAACAAAAAGAGCGAGAATAAAAAATATAAACCAAAAGACAAGCCCATTACCATCTATATGGTACGACCGTGGCAACACATGACTAAACAAACAGTTAGTCAGGAGTTCTCTCGCGACACGTAGATCTCGTTTCCCCAAAGGCACCGCGATCGAATGTCCTCTGACAATAGGAGTATGCGTGAAGAACTACCCTGTTCACTGTATGTATGTGGATAGCGGATCATCGGAGAATATTTTGTACGAGCACTGTTTTCCACATCTTTTGCCAAGCATAAAGAGCCAGTTGCGGGTGGCCGCGTTACCACTTACAGGTTTTAGAGGGGAAATAACCTGGCCACTCGACCAACTTCGCACATTAATGATAGCAGGAGGCAAGGATCACTCGATGGTTGTGTGGGTAAACTTCATCGTGATACGTTCACCATCCCATACAATGGCAATATAGGATGACCCGATATAATGACTATGCGTGTAGTGCCTTCCACAGCACATGGGATGATCAAATTCCCAGTCAAAGAGGGCATCTTCACGCTCCGTAATACCAATAAAGAAAGGGCAATCGCCGATATCCCCCCTCAAGATAGCCTAGAGGGGAAGCAAAGGAACCCAACCAAATACCCTCAACCCAGTACAGAGGGCGGAGCAAAAATCCGTGAAGAAAATCACCTGTCGAAACAAGGGATATCCGGGTTAAGCGAGCGGAGCAAGGCGTTAGGAAGACAGGGAGACTGTTGCAAACCCAGAATGATAGTTGAATAGTGGAGTCCGGCGGGTCGTTCTAATAAGCGTCAAAGAGAAGATAACATTAAACTAAGCAACATTGAAACACCTCACGATCCTTGGGTTTTATTCGCATCAGGATTTTCGCGTACTAACGGGTCTGACGCAAGTTTCATCCTTACGAATCAAAGGGGGATAAGAATCACTTATGCCTTGCGGTTTGGGTTCGCAGATACGAGCAGCGAAGCCGACTATGAAGTGCTAATGGCAGGATTTGGGACTGTGTCTCGCATGGGCATACGTAGACTGGTGGCAACTGTGTATTCCCCCTTAATGGTGAATCGCATCTCAGGAAAATGAGAGCCTATGGGGGGACAACATGATACAGTATTCATTAAAGACCAAGTCACTCATCTAAGTCTTCAGCAGATTCACAGTACGCGAAGCCCCAAGAGGGAAACATGAGATGGCTAAGGCCATGGGTCGGATTGCATCCATTAGATGGGAACATCCACCAAAACAAGTACTGGTGCATATCATTGGAAACATGTCTATAAGGGAAGTGGAACTACCTGCGATTGCGGAGAAAGACGGGTCTACATGGATGTCCCTGGTTATTGACTACTTAATCAATGGAGCACTCTCACATGGGGAGAAGGACGCACGAAGAATGCGGAGGAAGGCACATCAGTTCAAGATCCAAGACGTGATACTTTACAAGCAATCACCTTCATAGCTATGGCTACGATGTGTAGGACTACGACAGGCGCGCTACATTATCAATGTTATACATGATAGGGCATGCCATACTCGGACAGGTCCCAGGACACTGGTCATGGAAAATTTACGCTCGGGGTACTATTGTACAACCAAGCACAATGACGCGCAGAGTGCAATCCTTAGATGTTGGAATTTCTAGACTTGTAGGATGGTGCCAAAGAAACTGCACCGGGAGTCATCACTTGTTACACCAAAAAGGTTGATTTTCAAGCAAGGTACTTTTTCTTTCCTGGTCTATGAGGTCGGGCCTCTAAAGACAGTTGTGGACCACCTTACCCGGTGGGATAAAGACAAGGTATCCTCAAGGACTACGAACCATATGGCAAAGAGGTTTCAAGACGGGCGTACGCCGCCCAGTTCCGCACAGTAATCCGCTTCAGTGGAACATTCGCACAACGTAGGGCGTATAATACAGTAAGGTATAAGTAGAGATATAGGATTGCAAAGTGGCAAGCCAATCCGGATCAGAAAATATGAAATAGCAGCTCACTCGTGACTAAGGAAGCTAAAGCTGACACAAACACAAAGAAGGCCATGGACGCATAAATTTGGGATACCTCATTTGAAGTAGGTGATTTTGTCGATCACATTAGCAAGTCAAGTCCTAGGTATAACAGATGGACGTCCAACCCTAAATGGAAAGGGACCTGCATGGTAATAGAGGCTTTAGAGCAAGATGCTTACAGACTCTGTGACATAGACGACAATGATTCAGGCCAGTCATGGAATAGTTGCGACCTTCAGAGGTGCTATCTCTATGGACCACGTCCTGCGCATGGATCTCTTTTTAAAGCTGTAGTCAGCCCCAATAAAATATCCATGTATTTTACTTTTTTGTTATTTAGGTGTTATGTTTTTTTTATGTTTCCAAAACTTACAAGTATTAATAAAACGCCGTGGTTCCTTGCTAGTCCCGAGGCCCTTTCTCTCATACAATTATTGTTCTTTCACATAGTGTCATTCAATTATATTCATATTTGGCCCACCGGCGTACATGTACTTATCGTTTCCATGAGAAATAAGAGGATTGAGTGAACCTACTAATTCAACTTGTCGTGTTATAGAGATGTAACCCCATCGGCCACAGATCACGTATCCTTGTTAGAAACCTTACTAATCAAGACGTTCTAGTAATTTATGTATGCCACATACTCCATGATGGTCATGCGAAAGACACACTGTACACGTCTAACCACATTCTGTCAATAAATTGACACCACCTATGGTAGTAGTGGTACGCCACACGTAATGACATGTTTTAGCCCATAGGATTATCGATATGTGATTTATGTAGTGCATTCACACCGTATACTTACGCCTAGTATCTCGTGAGCAGACGACTTGGATTAGATAAACAAACATAGGCACAACAAACCTAACAATTAGGTGCATGTGACATATTAACCACAAGAGATACACCAAATAAACATCAGTATTTACAAATCGTAAAATTCAGATTACGGTCCTAAGTCATACATGATTACAACCTATATACATACATGTCAAAAAAGGTGACAGTCGCATTAGTTAAAAGCTTATAACAAGTCCCCGGTGGAACGCGGTCTATTCAACTTATACGAAAGGAAGTCGGAGGAGGGAGAGTATGCTTGTTCAGTGTTCTTTCCATTTTTGGGAATAAAATTAGCTAAGTCTACTAGCCGCAGGCAAATGTTATCAAGCCGTTGACAAAGTGTTATCAAGCCGCTGACAGCCTAGACACAGACAAGAAGAATCAAGCCGTTGTCAAGACTTATTAGCTATTAATGTCAACACGTTTTTTAGATAGGAAAGATATGTTCAAATATTGTATTTGTTATATTATCTTTTCCTTTATTAGTTGATAGTTAGCTTTTTGTTCAAGACTCCTTAATCTATAAAAGGAGGTCTTAGGGTTTGATATAGTTTACGCTTTCAATTACATTGTTCATCATCGTTATTATTAATCGAAGTTGAAAGTTTAGTATACGTGATTTGTTAGTTGTTCTTTGTTCTAAGTATTAATTCCGCATAATACTTAGTTTGCCGAATACACAAAGTTTCTCTAACGTATTATACTTATGCTAATCTCGATAATACATAAGCTAAATCGATCTAAGTTTGGGATCAACATCCATGTCTTGAAGTATGCGAGCGTCGCGCGCAGAAACAGTAGGCACACTAATAGCCACACCATCAGATCGAGGTTGATGTGACGTGCCTAGACCTATAATGATGTTCTTTGCTTTAAGACCTTTCCTCCTGGCCGTACATTTTGTGTGTCGGGTCATCACTTTTTCCAAGGAGGCTTCTTTCACTACTCTGAAGGGATCAACATTATTACGGGGGTAAGCATGTATAGGTACTTTCAGTTGGGCGATGTATGACTTTAGGTGATAATCATGTTGTTCCTCCACGCCTTCCAGTTTGTGCCTTTCCAGGGTAAGGCCCTCCATTATTACACTAATAGGCCATTCTTGGTCCGGCTCCATCACCTCTATTATAGGGAGATCACACTTCTTCAAGTCTTTAAGGGTGGCGTCCAGTTTGTCTTGCGCGAAAAGGTCATAAAAATGTACCTGATCTAAGCTCTTATTCAATAAACCATCTTTGGCAACACGCTCCAGCGTTGTGCCCCCCTTCGACGATGGCTTCCATAATGGCGTTAATGTATGCTTCTTGAATGTCGGGGGACTCCAGGGCACCCTTAGCAGCTAGGGGGAGACCGTAACGAATCAACCATCATCTTTTCACTAGGGTAGATACCAAGTGTGGATGCAACTCTTCATCATACTCAACAGTCAGGCGATGGAGTTTATCTTTGTGCTCTTCCATTTATCGGTGTAGTTTTGCACTAAACTCGTCGGTTTTAGCGAAGAACTTATCTTTACATTCCTCTAGTTGTTTCATGGCCCATTGGCTGTCTGATTGATGCTTCTTTAATTTCTCGCGCTCTTGAGCCAATAAGGCAAGCAGTTGAATTTTCTGATCTTGTAATGATTGGATGACATCTGCATTCATCCTGGTTGTAGCTTCTGCCAGTGCTAGCTTCACTTTTACACGGACAAGTTCAATATTATTCTCTTCCATTGTCTTTGCATGTTCCGCAGCCGTGACTTTAGCTCGATGGGTTGACTATGTGAATCTTTTCCTTAAATGGGACAATAGTGTTACTTCGTGTGTTGTAGTTACATTTACTTCCTTCACTAGCAGGTCGTCTAAAAGGAAATGTAGGAGCTGAGAGCGCCGAGGAGGAGTGATATTATCCAGAAAGTTCTTACAATCTTGGATTTCAGAGAAGTTACACGACGAGGGTACGCGCCACCGGGGGATAAAGGCGTCTTCATCCCGTGCTGAATAGGTTTTATCCGGTGTAGTTATGGTCTCTTCATCAAGGTGAATACTTGTTGTGGCACCTAATATGGTGGGCACAAGGGTGGGAGAGGCATCTGTTATTGAAACCTTCTCAGCGTCCGCTCTGTGAAATATCATGGTAAGTGTGGTTAGATTTTTCTGAAATATGATAGGAGGACGGTTAGGTATGCGGATATATGCAAAAGATATTGTACCTTTGTTTTTCCGTCCGCAAAGGGGCGTCTATAGAAGAATATGAGGAGCTCACTTCAAGGAAGCGGTCCGTGGATGCGGAGGAAGAGATATTCATCTCCTTGATGGCATATCTCGCGGAGGATGGTTCTCCAACCTCCCTTCGTGCTATTTTTTGAGGGACTTCAAAAGAGGTTTCCATAGGTCGCTTTTGGCTCAGGTGCACAACCGTTGTATCTACATCCTCATGTTCTTCAGGGATTGTTTCATTCTCGGACGATTACATTGAGTCTACGCTTGTATTTTCATCCTCTTTTGAGGAATTCATCTCCACATATCCAGGTACACTGCGGAGAGGAGTTGGGTTTAGCACTGGCCTTCATCCCACCTCTCGTGGTAGGCTTGGTTCTCGTACTTCTATATCCATGGTGCGACCACTAACAATTATTCTTAGTGGTAGTTCCTCCACCGTTAGTGGACAGTGTCGCATGGTCACGGTTTTTGGATCCTGGTGTCTCACTAACTGCTAATAACTCATTTCTGAGTAAAGAGTATGTGGTACGACTTTTAGTATGGTATGTGCGTACAAATGAAAGAAAATTAAATTATAAGTACTAACCATGGCCGAAGTCATCGTAAAATTGGAGGACTTGATCGTCATGCATGATAATATTTTGGCTGAGTTCAATAGCGTACAACAATGCTTAGGGGTAATCCTGTATAGGTATACGGTTAGTGTAGATTTTCGCGGCATCTTCGGTGATGTATGTCCCGGGTTCAGGTCATCTATCTTTAATCATGGTTTCTTGGGTCACAAAATCATAA
Source organism: Glebionis coronaria (assembly GCA_025667525.1). NCBI lineage: Eukaryota > Viridiplantae > Streptophyta > Magnoliopsida > Asterales > Asteraceae > Glebionis > Glebionis coronaria. Next base: position 131,600 of record JANFOE010000287.1, read on the forward strand.
TCAAAGGGGTTAATGACGCTGTCTATCCAGAAGAATTTGTTGTTCTAGTTCTTTAGGGAATCAAGCTTCATTTCATAACATTGGAGTGGACCCGAACGCTTTAAAAAAGATATCCAACCACTGGACCATGAAGGGAGATAAAAGGCACGAAATAGGTTTACCGTGGGTTCTATGTCATGAACGCATCAGTTTATTTTGAAATTCGATATTTTTGCTGCACCTATACAATGCAATTGTGATATATGGATGCGATGGAAGACTAAGATATTTACTAGGAATCGTAATAATGATATGAGGTGGTTCGCAAATTCGAAAAGTTTTGTGTACACTCATACCTTCCCAGTAGGGAAGCTCCATATATGGGATTGCAGTTCTGGAACTTCGGGATAGATGTTCTTTGGGATATGATATTTCACATAAAAGTGGGCTTATTATTGTCCCGTGAGATGGGACGCAGTGTCGAATAAATTTTCACCATTCTCGAATAGAAGTAAGGACTGGAATTGTAGTGTTTTGTCGTGGTTTGATGGTTATTCACAACAAGGCATGGAGGTTCGCTAATGGCAGTAAGAAATTTTCATTGTGTATAACACAATGAAATGAAGGTTGGGGGAGACTTAAACCTCTAGGGTTTACGGTTTAGTCAAAGGAGGGCACGCCGCGTGTCGACAACTTGCACAAAGTCAATGGTGGCAGATGAAACGCTTAATTGACGTGTCCTGTGTTTTTCACATTTACTAAGTTTAGTGGGTAATAAAGAGGAGGTAGGTACTGGTCTTGGCGCGAATGTTTGAAACTTCTTTGCTACACTTCTCTTTTTCCTACCAACTCAGTTTCAAGTGCGACTGCGTTTCTTTCTTAGTCTAGTAGCAACGACACGCCATGCGACTACTAGACTGGGGGGGGGGGACATGATGACGTATAGTCCCTATTCGGGCCTTAAATCCGACCCACGGTTACTACCCGTATCCAATTCATTACGTATGGGTTATGACAGACAACTCTGAAGCCCACGAGGCCCAATAAGCCGCTGTCGCACACGGTTTCACAACAACCGCGTCCTGGCCGCACGCGGACAAGATCAGTCAGAATCATAGCCTAATTAGGATTATGATTCACCTAAGTTAAGAGGATATACACTATCCTTATTTACGTGATAAGGATCTTGTTGTATATGGTAAATATCTTATACTTAGGCCACAAGTTTAGGGAAGCCCAATTAGGGTTTCACCTGGTATAAAAGGAACCCCAGAGGTTCCACAAAGGTACAATTCACATAATCTCTAAACCCTCACCGATTACTCAATAAAACCGATTACTTACTCTCACACCAGAATCTGATTGTGGGATACATTCCTACGGTAAGCCTAACGGTGTTCCTTCTTTAGTGTGTAGGGTCTTCATACAAGTTCACTTGGTGCAAGTGCAGGAGTCATCAACACCCGAATTAAGCCTAATTCGAGTCAAGTGCGGTCCATCCAACTATTGTATCAACATTTTTCATTTCTTTTTCATACTTACATACACTAACACATTTCCATTTTACTTTTTTTATCTTTGTCCAAAAAATAAGAACCCTAATGATGTACTAACTGTTGAATCCTAAGATTCACGGATCTTTAAGCTACTAGGAATGCATCATGTTCATATGATTGGATAATCAAAACGGAATTCGAACACAACACATTAACAAGGTGTTTAGGGCACAAGACACATGAATTAAAAAATTGGATTGCTCATTATATTAATGACAAACAATCACTAGACGTGTATACATTGAATCCCACGTCTAGTCGACACACGCTTTTAGGTTTACATTGTGAATGAATGATATGAAAAACCTAATAACCCTTGGTTCCTTTTATAGTGTAAGGATTAGGGTTTTACAAGAGATAATAATGAATAAACAAGTAAATCTTCTATTTAGATAAACATATACAGAATATATCCTGCATATATATCTAAATAGAAGCTTCTAAAGGCTTCTTGTCTATGTTTCTAACAATGCTTACATTGTACATGACAATGCTTGCTTTGCCAACCTTGGATTTGCTCTTGTCAACGCTTAGATTGCTCTTGACAACGCTTAGACAAAATCTTCATGTTTTCTTCATTTTTGAGTTTCTGCCATATCAACTTTTTGACCCAACACTAACTTCTGTTCTTGAAAATATATTAATGTTTTTGTGACATTTATAGTGGCCCAGACCCACAAATGAGCTCGTTATATTCTATTGGCTAGCAGGTATAAGTCATTTTGCTTATAAGTGACCATGTAATGGCACTTGTCTAAATACTAAAGGCACGCTTTTCACTGACGATATTTCTTAATGTTCATCTCACTTGACTTGTTGCATAAACTAACTTCCTGGCTTTATTAATTACGTGTTAGATGCATGTCTACGATATTGGCCGATGTAAATACATTATTACCATGTGTATACACTAAGCTCATTGTGATATTAATGACAGGATCATAAAATAGTAGTGTCTGTGTGGGTGCTTACTCGACTAATGTACTCTGGTCATGACTTTGTTGATCACTGAGGTATCTTGGGTTTAACATATTTACCTCCTTATGATTGGTACTAGGGTCTTGTATCTGATGCACGGGGTTTTAAGATTACTCTTCATGAATTTTGATAGTCAGTAGGTCATCATAAGACATTTCCATGTCCTAGACTCCTAGTTAAGCCTTAGACATCCCCTTTTCTTCATTCTTCATGTGTTTGGACATATCTTTTCGTTGAGCCCTGATGAGACTGCATTTATACATAGTCTCATCGTCCAAATCGGGCTTAAAATGCTTAAAAATATCATAAAATGCCATAAAATATGCTTGTCTTTGTTCATTGTGTATCTTAGGTACGGATATCGTGAAATCAACAAAAGATAACAAGATTCAAGCAAAAACGAACACGGAAAATGAAGTCGCACAAAGAACCGGACCCGAACGATGAATTTCCAATGAAGTCCCTAAAGAATTGAAGAATTACAAGATTGGTCCTTCAACTTAGGAAGACTTGTCATTTTATACCTTTGTAAAACTCTAAAATTGCATTTGGGTCCCTAAAATGTCAAATGCTTACACGTTTGGCCCTTGAAGAATGCTAAAGTTGCATATTTAGTCCCTAAATCAAGATTCATAAAGTCATAGGGGGGAAAAATGCAAATTGAGCAAAGTTATATGCATAGAAAGAACCCTAGATATGCTGTTTGGGAAGTTTTGAAGCCAATTGAATACTTTGTGAGAGTACAGGGTGGTATTGTAACACTTTTCCAAAACCATATCCAACACAACTCGGTCCAGCCCACCATAATCCAACCCAACACCCCATACTACCCGACCCACACCTTCACTTTACGTCATTCCCAGTTAACCCATTTTTAAACAAAAAATATTTAATAACGGGGGGAAACACTTCCTATTCACATTAACCACACCTGCTAATAACACCCACACCCCAAGAACCCTAATTCGAAAACTATTAATCACTTTATGATAAAATCCAAAAACTTACAGAACCATAATTAAACTAACCTATCCTAAACCCCAAAAACAGGTCACTCTCACTCACATGGCCTCCCTGTCCTTCCCCTGCCCCACTTTGAGCTCCAAGACAAAGGAATATCAGGCAATCCATGGCTCACAACAATATCTTGTTCCCAAAGGAACTTTGGACGTCCTTGATCTCTCAAAAACAACTCATCAATAACAACATCTTCACATGAGCTAGTTTGACCATTTTCAAATTCTGAATTGAAGGGAAGAATTGGAATAGTTTGTATTAGGGTTTATTTATCTTGTTAGTTTCTAGAATTATCCTAGCAGTACTATAAATATGGGGCATATGTGCCTCATATCATTTTATTCCAAATTTTATACATTTCAATTTTTCTTGTAATATTAGTGAACTTTTGAGATATATAAGATTTGAGTTCCTTTAATTTCCTGTTTTTAATTTACTTTGTCATTTAATATTGCGTCTTTAATTTTTTGCATTTAAAAAAAAGTTTTCAATATTTGTCAAACTATTTTGAGATCCTATAAGGCAATAAGTTGCTTATAAGCTAGCTTGACAACTAGTTTATAAGTGGGTTTTGGCTTATGGTTACTTTAATTGCACTCTTTAAATTTTCCTTACAAATTCAATTTTATCCAAAGTTGTCTTAAAAATCAAAGTTTTTTTGTTTTTCCTCTTAACACTTAATGTAACATAAGCTAATAATAAGCTTTTTTTGACAAAAAGGCTTATTATCCAGCTTATGGTACTTGGTTACTTGGCTCTTTCTTGTTTATGTGTGTGCAGGTACTAAGACTCACAAGTTTTTGAGATTCTTTTAAGAAGATATTGTCCACCCTTTTATGATCTAGTTTATTCTTCATCATAAGCCAAAAGCAAAAAATCTAGCTAAATATGATGATGACATCAGCAGACCATAGCTTGGTTTGGATGTGAACCAAGCAGGTAAAAGCTTGAACCCACTACTTTCTGTTTAGTTTTAGGGTCTTTGTGATTTGTGAATGAAAAGATTGTTTTCTGTTCTTTTGCTAGTTAGATAGTCTTATTTGTTTCTATCTTACATGTTTTGAGTAGTGGTTTGCTTAATGTTAGGATAAAATCAACTTTTTTTGCAAAATCTTTGTTTTTTCAACATTAAAGGGTGTTTGGATCTGTGGTAAGGGTGTGCTAGGAGTGACACCTAAGGTACACCATAGGGTTATATGCCATAGTTTAGGGTTGTTAGTGAGTTTTCAGGTCTTGGCTAGTTTGTGTTGCTTAAAAATCTCAAATTGCTTGTTTATTGTAAAAACTGTCAAATTCATGCATTTGGTGCTGTAGGATTCATCTTCATGTTTTAACACTGGAAATCTTGGTTCATGTTAGTAATTAGGTCAAGTTAGGACTACAATGTGGTGGATTTGATGAGGGTTTGGTTATTCCTAAGTTATTGCAGCTCAAAGTTTACTTATTTTTCATTTGCATCAACATACAGCAAGTGAGAACCCTTTGTCTGCACATTGACTTTTTTTGGCTTTAATCTTGCAATTTGTAGGGTAATTCTTGTTAGGAGTTATTTTTAAGGTAGTCCTAGGTTATTTATGAGTGCTTTGTGTTTAGGTGGAACTAGGTCCTAGTTCTGTCAGCTTTAATCTCACCACATAGCTATCTAAATCAGCATAGACCATAGTTTCTGTATGCAATATTGTTCTAGGCTTGATATGTGTTAGATTTGTGTGACAATCCTCAAATTTCACATATGTATTATGTGCTATAATTGTCTCAATATGAATATTTGGCTAGAAATTTTTGCTTTCTATACCTTACTTGGTAAGATGAACTGATTCACAACCTGAACTACCACTACAACATATTCCTATATGTTGTAAACACAATGTATATGTTAGCCTCAAAATATTGAGTCAAACAAGAATGTTCGGTCATAGGTTTATATTGTAATATTTATTAGAATGGTGTAATAGTTAGTTAAAATAGTCGAGACATTACGGGCTTGATGGCTAGCTTAAAAGGCCTCTTTCAAGGTACTAAGAATTTATTCAAGCCCGACCCAAAACAAATATAGTCCAATAGAAAGCCCGCATGTGGATGGACTATATAAGCACCCTCCTAGCATGTTAGGAGGGTTGGATATTTCATTATTCTCTAATCTAATTTCACATAGTTAATCATCTCTCTCTACTTTCTCTCTCTAGAAATAATCTCTTTTCTTCTTTATTTCAATTAATCTATCATGGTGAAGTGAATTAATATGGGAACAACAATTGGTATCAATCGCCATGGGGTAGATTAGTGATTGGTTGTTTTGTTTTAAATTTGATTCGTGTGATTTGATCTATAAATCATTTCGAATTGAACTTTTTTAGTGTTTTCGGGCTCTAAATCTTCATATAAATCTCCTACATAGTTGTAGTAGGGATTTTGGTTAGTTATTATGGTTAAAATCGCGAGATTTTAGGGCGTTTGGATTGATTTGGTGGTATTGTGTTCGAAGATTCGTAACAAGTAAGCTACGAAATTAATTTTTTCTTGTTTTTCTTCGTAACAAGTAAACTATCTTGAGGGTCCCAATGGACCGATGTTGATTGTTTAATTGCTAGGCCCCATAGTGACGAGTCATTAATTTTTGAAGAAGAGAGTAGATCACTAGTGAATAATGCCTTTGTGAAACCATATAATTATGCTTATGAAAATAGTCTTTATGAAATTTTCAAACCACAAAAACAGAAGTCTCGTGAGCAAATATTTTATGAATGTGAACAAATAAGAATTAAATGCAGACAAAATTTTGCCACTAAGAAAACTAATGTTTCAAAATTTATTGAGTACTTGCCATATAAAGCTTCTGTAAGCAAGAGTAAGCAAACACTTAGTTTTCTTAAGCAAAACATTGAAAATTTCAAAAAGGTTGTTGACGATGATTGGAAAGAACGTGAACGTTTCAAAGGCAACAAATAAATTCCTCATGATATAACTGTGCTTGTGAAAAGTATTTTGATTACGCTTACGGAAAGAACGCAAAAACATTTTTTGGTATTTGAAATATTAATTAAGCAAGAAATGTTTGATGATTTGAAATATGTAGAATCTCTTGAACAAGAAGTGAACGACTATCAACCTGAAAGAGACGAATTTTCTATAGCATATGATCTACTCTTGCAAGAATGCCTCTCAAAAGATATTATGTGTGTTTATGTTACATCTTGTGCTGATATTGATGAATATTCTGATGTTGCATGCAAATATCTTGATCAAGGTAAAGAGTGTGAAAGTCTTGAAACTGAGCTTTCGAATAAAGTTGACCAAAAAGAGTTTTCGTTTCTTCAACATAGATATGATTATCTTCAAAAACATTGTCATTCACTTGAACTTGCTTTGCAAAATAAAGTTAGCAGCTTTTCAAATGATACACCTTTGGAAGTAAAATTATCTGAGTCATGTCGATTACTAAACGAAAAAAGTCTTGATATTTCGGATTTGAAAGCTCAGTTACAAGAAAATGACATAGCAATAGCAGAGTTGCAGAAACTCATTGCTAAGATGGGTGGGAAAGTTGTGGAACCTAGCGTTAAGAAACCTGTTGTTAGACAACCTAATGCCTCTAAAGTGAATAGACCCTCTATCTTGGAAAAACCATCCGTTTTCTCAAATTCCTCGTTTGCAAAACCTGTGTTTACCCCCAAGATGGATGGAAAGGAAAGGTTACCACCGAATCAACCCATAAGGAATACTCAAGCACCAAGCGTTAAGCACAATAACATGATTAAACCAGGGATGTATAGAGTGACCACTAAACCCACAAACAAAGTTAGTCAATCACCTCAGACTTTTAGAAACACTAATACTCGTGTGTCTTCTACATGAGTAGTCTCCAATGCTAGTGTTAGCCGGCCTCAGCTTAAGAGCACTCAAGTGAATGATAATGTTTGGAAACACAAGAGTCAAAGGAAGATGAAGGAAGTAGAAGAACACCCTAGGAATTTGAATGTTTTTAAGAATAAAAAGTCTATAATCGGGTGCAATGACGATTTCAATGCTTTGAATGATTTGAATGCTTTGAATGTTAAATTTGTTTGTGTCAAATGTGAAAAATGTGCTAATGCTAATCATTCTATGTGTGCTATGAATAATTTCAAAGGCGTAGATACTAGAACTAAGAAGCAAGTTGCAATGCATATTAGTGCTAGTAAACCCAAACGCAAAATGAACCATTCTGGTGCAACCCCCACTAAGAAAAGTATTGCATCATACTCCACAACTAAGAACGCTAGAAGTAGAATTAGGGAATTATATGAGTCTGCTAGCAAGTCTTGGAAATGGTGGTTTGCTAATTAATGTCCTCCAGGATATAAATGGATGCCTAAGGTTAGGAAAGAAAACGTGACAACCAGCGTTAGCGTGCTTTTAAGTGCTGAAACTAATGAAACCAATGAATCGGAAATCATAACTAACTTGGAATCCAATTTAGCAAATGCTCCATCGTGCTCTAATTCTTCTGCAGGTGATACAAATAATTCTCTTCATACTGGACTCCGGATGCACGAAGCACATGACGGGGAATCTCAAGCTTCTAATTAACTTCGTGGAGAAGTTCCTGGGTACGGTCCAATTCGGAAATGATCAATTTGCACCGATCCTAGGATATCGAGATTTGGTTCAGGGGAATATCACGATCAAATAGGTATACCACGTCGAAGAGCTCAATCACAATCTTTTCTCGGTTGTTCAATTATGTGATGCAGAATTGGGGGTTACATTTAGAAAGAAGACATGTTTTGTTCGTGATTATGATGGGAATGATTTACTCACAGGTTCACGGGGTACCGATCTTTACACAATTTCAATTCAAGACACAACTTCCTCAACTCCACTTTGCTTCATGGCTAAAGCTTCAACGACTCAAGCATGGTTATGGCATCAACGTGTATCTCATCTCAATTTTGATACCATCAACTTGCTTTCCAAGAAAGATATTGTAAGAGGCATTCCAAGCTTGAAATTTGTCAAAGATCATCTTTGTTCTTCTTGTGAGCTTTGTAAAGCTAAACGAAGTAGCTTCAAGACAAAGACTACACCAAGCTCTAAAGGACGGTTAGATCTTCTTCATACAGATTTGTGTGGTCCCATGCGTGTTCAAAGTATCAATGGGAAGAAATACATTATGGTAATTGTCGATGATTACTCAAGGTACACTTGGACCCTGTTAATGCAAGTAATGCCTAAAAACATTGTTAGTGTTAACTAATCTTTCTTAGTTTTGATCACAACAAACCATACTACACATTTAGTGTAGAAACACAAAATGAATTATTTAACTAACACTATCATCAAGGTATTAATCATATCACTAACCTTTCTTAATCATACTTAGTGATCATCAAAATGATTATCCTTAAAACTCACTTTTGCTAATAAGACAAAAGACTTTTTAATAAACTTTCTTTTTTAGAAAATGTTTTATTAAAATGGAAAATGAAAATTTGAAAATGGCATATTCCAAATGCTGTTAGAATATCCTTTGAAGGGTTCAAATACCTCAGATATTCCCACCCCACTAAAAGACAAAAAACGGAGCGGAGTCTAGTGGCGATACCTTAAGTACCTACGCGGTACCTTAGTGATATGGTACCGCGGGGTGAGATAAGGTACCGCGCACAGTAGCCGTTATAGATCCGTTGTAACTTTGTCTCCTTTAAATAGTGGGTCAAATCTCATTTTCCAGCAAGCCTTTTGGACGTTTTTCTCAGCCCTTTTTCTATTTTCTATAGCATAATCATTAGTAAATGATCACTTAATTTGTTAAGGATGTTTACATATGATTATCCTCTTGATCCCCTCGTTTACCATGTCCAATGAGAAGATCACTCACTCACTAGTGTAGTGATAAAGATGAATTTATGAGCTAGTCATATTCATCATGATACCTTTGTGTTTTAGGTCAATCCAATGTATTTATGAATACTTGGACTAGTTGTGTTCATCCAAGTTATTTGTGAATACTTGGATTTGTTGTGTACATCCATTGCATATGTGTTTGCTTGTATTTGTGTTGTGTAAATCCAAGCTACATGTGTGTACTTGGATAAGTCTAGTTGAGTTGTAATAGATTTGATTAGGAGTTCTCACTAAACTATAAAGTGATGTGGTTGTGTCTTGTGAGTTCTCACTAAACTTTAAAGTGATTAGTAGTTCTGTTGTGTGAAGTTCTCACTTAGCTTCAAAGTGAAGAGTCGTGAAGATTGGTTCTAGCTTTCGATTAGAACTCGACATCTAGTGTAACACCCCCAAATTTATACAACTTAGTACAGCGGAAGACTAGTTGGTGTTACGGGATAGCACATTACTCACATCATAGACAACGCATAAAAATCGCGTTGTTTAATAATAAATCATTTCCATTCATAATATCAAAGTTACATCGGTCCCAAGTCATTATATTTCATACAAAGTTTTACAAAGTATTTGAATGGAAAATATAGTTTAGGTGCGGGCCATGAATTCTTGTCGTTTTCCCGAGAATTACCTTCAAGTACCTGAGATAAAACATGTTAAAAGAAAAGGTCAGCGATAACGCCGAGTGAATTCATAGAGTTTAATAAATTCCATCAATATAATATCAGTATAAAATTATTACTGAAAATCATTTTGTACAAATCATTTTAATAGGCCATAAAATAGCCAAAGTCATTTTATACAAATCCTTATCGAAAATCATAATATAGGCATTTGCCGTAAAAATCATTATACGAGCCAATGTCGTAAAAACATCATACAATACGTCTTATAACGTTGTATAAAATCAAATAAAAACCATTATATGAATATGGTTATGAAAACCAAAACACAAACATAATATTATTAGTATGACCCTGTATTGCTAGTCAGGCAATACATCGTAATTCGAAGCGTCTAGTAGTATTTCGGTGATTTGTGGATTATTATAAGCCGCATGACATTGTTACCTTACTAAACCAAAACGGGTAGCTAACCCGATACCAATTTTGCCCATCTAAAGTAGCGTGTCGTCACAAAGGTCACGCTATGGAAATCTTCTCATACATAAATTCGCTTACCAATCAATGTGGCACGACGGGGATCAACCGTCAAGGCGCGAACTGGGGTGATCGTCCCCAAATAGTACTATTAAATGCATAAGCGTCTACCAAATACCGGTAGTTCACAATTCATGCTAATGGGACTTTTAGTGACATAACCTAACTTTAATAATCCATTTATTTTCATCTATCGGGTCCTTTAATCATTTATCGGGTCATACAATCGGGTCATTCAATCATTCGGGTCCAAAATCAATAAACAAACAATCGGGACAAATGGTGTCCTATTTAATAAAAACTAACATGTTATCTCCCTCGCGGGTTTATAAAACATTTATAAAAACATTTAAAAGAGTGCGAGGCTATGAACTCACGTTGATGTGGGAATGCGGTTTATCGGCAATTCGGACGTACGGTACGTGCTTCAATCACGGAAACCTAGACAAATAATACTCGTCTTAGAATCATGTCCAATGACTTTATAAAAATAACAATTATGTATACATATGATGATTTTATATATATGATGATCAAGTGGGTTTACATATCCTCATTTACTCATTTTTGTGTTATGTGTCGATAACTTTTATACTAGTTTTCTCGTTTTACCTATTTACGTGTTTTAGGTCCAATAAGCTTATTATAAGTTCTTTAGCTTGTTTTAGTCCTTGTTATACTTATTTTATCAGTATGTATACTTTCCATGTTGGGCCCAAATGGGTTAAGCCCAATAAGTTCTTTTTACAAGTTTTTATCTTATTTAGTCCAATTATTAGTCCAATATGCTTAATTAGCTCGTAAATGTCCGTATTTCTTATAGTTCGGGTTTTATCGGTTTTTACTTGTATTAGATACTTATATATCAGTATGTGAATTTTATAAACTTTACATTAGACGGGTTTGGTCGTCTAATTTTTATTTGGCTAAAAACGTTAATTTTACGGCGATAGCCGAAAAAGTCGTAAAAATCAAGTTTATAGTTTTTATTACTTTATAAATATTATTTCACCACCATTTATGTAATTTATCCATTTAATTAAACTTTTATATATCTATATAAATAAGTTTTATAAGTTAGTGGGTTTTTATTTTACATTTTATAAAATAAAATGTGAGTGCTTATATAATAATAATAAACATTAATTCCAAAAATCTGATTTTTATCTTCATGTTCATCATTTTTACCATATCTAGAGTTCTATAATGAATTAGAAGCTCATTTTTGGGTGACAAGTTCTTCATATTATGTGCTACATTTAACTTAGTTATAGCTACTGTCCATTTTGAGTTCATCTTGCCTTAACAGTCCCTACAAAACTGCTTATTCAGATTAGACCACCTAACTTGTTTTGATCATATCTCACTCATTATTTTGATTCCATTGCATGGCCAACTCTCACATGTGTACAAGACATATAGCTTACTGTAAATGGATTCTACTTCATAATTTTATCAGCCCATGACCTGTTTCTTTACTGTTTTATACAGCCATCACTTTTAACCAAGATTTTAACCTTGTTCTTTATAGTTTTTCACCTTTTTAATCATGTTTATCAACACCAAATCCCCACATAACATTTTTATCATCATATAATCATCATATACATATACAATAGGAAATAAAATACATGTTTACATAATCAAAATAACAAGAAGATGAGGAGGACAATCTTTATACCACCATGATGATGTAGGTTGTGATCAAAACATGGATTTTGATGGAGAAACTTGTGATGCACCAAGACCATCTTCAAGACTACCATTCTTCATAAACACCTTGTGGAAAATCAGCCTGAAGACACCAAGGAAACTTCTTTTTGGATGTTATAATCACCACCATTAAATAGAGCTTCAAGAGGGCATCATCATATGTATGAATAACATAGGATTTCATGGTTAAAACAAGATCAAAATGGGAGTCTTTGGTTGTTCTTGGACGAAATTTAGAGATAGAGGAGAGAGTTTGGTGAGTGGTTTGCATGAGTTATGAGAGCAAATGGTAAAATGAAGTGGTTTTGATGGTTTGGTGGAGGATGTAGCTTACATGTTAAGCTTAAGCTTACATGTGTAAGCTATAGTTACAAGTTTGACACATCAAGTGATGTGGTGGCATTAGTTGGCCTCCCTTTTGAGTGGGGTGGGATAAACTTGTTTTGTCCCATCCCACTAATTTACGGGTATTCCTCGATTCTAGTTTCCTCGATTTGCGTCTCCTCGGGTCGTTTTACGAAAAACGTTTTTATAAATTATGAATCAACGGCACAAAACAAATCTAATAAAAATTGTCTCATCAAAAACGGAGTTCGAAAACGTAAATACGTAATCCTAGGGTTTCCGGTTTAGTCGTAAAGGACGTTAAAATAAAATCGTAAGTCCTAATCTCTTCTCGTAAATTTGTGAGTTTATGAACCAACACAAATTTAAAACTTCAAAATAATATTCACGGACAAATTTATTTTCTGAAATGTCGGTCTGTCACCAAGGACGGTGTATGTAAACGTAAGCACGTAACGTTGAATCCTCCGGTTTAGACGTAGTCGATGCTACTTCAAGACGTAAATCCAAATTTCTTCCCAAAAATAAGTGAGTTCATATTGTAACATTAAAATAATGTTTTCAAACAAATATTGAGAATAAAATATCGACCATAAATTGACGGATTGTCACAGCATTTACCCCTAAACAGGATCTTTGTCCTCAAAGATCATCTTACCTTACTACTCGCTTCTTATAGAGTTAAAGCCATGTGGTTATTTCCTCCACATCCGGTCTTTTCTCACAAGTGTAATTCATTACAATACGCGAGTTTCATCAAACATAACTACGGGAATAGGATCAGGCTAAATGTTGACTTACCTTCTCTATCCATGATGTTCACGGGTTTTTGATGAATGCAACTTTTCGCCGATCTAAGCTCTACTAAGAATAATCAGATTCTCACTTGATAGATATTCCATCAAGTTTGATATACAAAACATAATTTACGCAGCTCTTGAAGTCCTAGGGTAGATCCAACTTATATGCCTTTCAAACCAATCTTCTTACATCATCTCAATGGTCCCATACAACGGGGACTTATGTCCCATGATTTGTCAGATCATGAATTCATTTTTCCAAGGTTAAAATTATGGCATAACTTCGCTACCCATTTGGCACTTCAAGATCTACATTTCATATTCACATAACCTCTTGCCCACTACCGGCAGTCAATAATCAGATCCTAATTTCAATAATCATTTCAGATCTCGCGGGTCAGGTATTTTGCAAGGTTAGGTTTGCCATCATAGGAAACCTTAAGCCTAAAAGACAGGTCCAACTCACAATGGGTGTATGTCGGGTGTCTTCATCTCAACTCCTGCTTACAGATGCTCTAATATTTAGATCCTAACAAGATTCGATCTCGATCCTAATACGATGATTATCAATGATAATCCTTCCAAAGGAAAGCGATTATACGGTCTATTACCAAAGGTGAATCATTCAAACATAAAACAACACTTATATTACTTTGTATCGTTACTTTACCTCGTCCCTTCGATTTGGGGTGGTACATAGTACTCTCATCAAGGTTCGTTCTCAATGATTTCTGAGCAAATCTCTAGAAATTCGATGCGAAGCGAGGATCTTGATAAAGATGTTCGATACAGGCACACTATGTTTACATAACTCTTTTGCATTTATCATTAACGGGAATGATATTAGCAGATTTGGTCAGTCTATCGACGATGATCCAAATCGAATCAAATTCAGATGATGACCTTTGCAATAGCTAGACGTTTACTAATGTATGAGGTGATGTCTGCCTTCATAATTGCCATCAGTACAACTTCTTCAGACAAGGATACTTTTAGTCATAAAATGACATAAATAGAATACTTATACTTACAAATTCCAACATAACTATATCTCACAATCTCCATATTTAGACAATCACAAGTGGTCTTTTAAATATTTAATGCTATCGGCTTCTTAATGCTAATGGTTCACATTAGACGCGAACCCCTTTTATTATCTATATTATCCTTTTTACAAACATCGTTTATTTTCATATTGTTCGGCACTTTATTTTGCATGTTCATTATTAAGAAATATATCTTAATTGGTTCTTTATCCTTTTTAAATAATATGTCAGTATCTATATTCACTTCTCATGATGATGTAATTATCATGTCCACAATTTACTCAGATATTCTTTCTATATTATGCGTCAGTAATTACGTTCACTTTCCTGATGAAATAAATATCATAACCGTATTTATTCAAAATTTCTTTCTTCATATCTTCTATGTTTTAGTTTCGTCTTTACTATCATTTTTATCAGTTTTTCTCAATCCGGCGTTTTTAAAGCGTCGATAATTATTACAACCAATTAAATATTAAATATTCAATTTTTATGAAATGTAAACGTAAAGGTTTTAAATTTCTTAGTTCGACCAATTATATAAAATGTTCAAAGATAAATTTGAATTTTATTAACACGATTTTTGTTGATTTATCGAAAATATTTAATAACATTCGTAAATGTTCGAAAAAACTTTGTTTATACTTTGGTCAAAGTTTTCTTAGTTGAAAAGCAAAAATTGTCGTTTTAAGTTTCCAGGTTATGGTATAAATGGTTTTACTCAATCCTTCTTAAGTTATCTTGAGGTATACACAAACATTTACCCCTAAACAGAAGTTTAGTTAAATGTTTAGTGTATAAGAGAATAATCCTTTAAAATCCTTTGTTAAAACATTTGTCAAAATATATTCGCACTTTCTTTTTAGTAAAACCCAAAGTCTTAAAAGGGCTCTTAATTTTTGAAGAATCTATATGCATACATCTTACCATTATTAATCCAACGGTCATTTTATGTAAAGGATTAAGTTTTTAATCCCTAAGCGTTAATGGTTTTAATCTTTAAAAAGTCAATATAGCTTCCATTATCTATTAATCACACGGTTAAATCATGTAAAGAATTAAGTCTTAAGTCTTATGTTAAATATTCAAGGTACAATTTTAGTTGTTCGGCCAATTCAGGGCAATCTATAATTAATTATTAACATCATTCTTATTCTTATAAACAAACATATAGTCCTTAATGATCACGAGCATGAATTTATCAAATTACAGCCTTCACACATGATTCACCAATTTTATGAATGCTACATGCGCATTGGTCAATCCCAACGACATCACGTGAAACTCATAACATTCATTACAAGTACCGGATGTAGTGATTGGAATACATAATCTTTTCTGCAGATGCGAAGTTGATGATAACCATGCTGTGGATCAAATCTTTAGAACATACGCAAGAACCTTGTAAATGATCGAACAAATCTTCCATTTCGAGTTATGGATATTGTTTTCGATTGTCAATTTACTCAGTTTATAGTAATCTATAAATATAAGGAATGATAACACCATAGCTCTTCAGGATGACAGGCTTGGTAGAATAAATCTTTCTCCGACAACTCTCTCAGTTGTACGGTAATTCCTTAAATTCAGATGGTGCTGATGTACAGTGCACAAGCCACAGGTGCAGCACCGGAAATATAATCAATACCAAATTCAACTTACCTTAATGGCAAAAGTCTAGGTAATTCATTAACAAATACTTACTAAAGTTTCAGATAACAGAAACATCTTTTGATAAATTCATATTAAGTTCTTTCTAGATTATAATATCTATAACTAGTTCACAACCATTCACGGTATAATTTTTAAGTCTAAATACAGGATATCGTCATCCACCAAGAATTATTTAGATCATTTTTGATAATCAACATCTTATCATTTAGGGAATTCTACTCGAGTTCACATCAATTAAGACAATGTCGTCATGTCATAATCAATCAATCCATTCTACCGGCATTATCAACCTTTCAGTTTCATTGCCGTCGATAAGATGCGAACTTCTCAAAAGACTAATAATAACTCATAATCCTTCACAAGTTCAAGGATATCTGGAGACACAAATACTATTAAAAGAGTAAGGTCAACGCATAATCTATGCGAGATAATTTCAAATCAGATACAGACGAAAACATTTAACGAATATGAATATATCCCATGTTTTCATAATTTGAGTACGCATTCGAAAGCTCTTCGGATCGTTACCCAGGTCATTCAAATGAAATCAAATCAAAAGAAATGATAAGAACGTCGATACATCCAGTCGGGTATCAAAACTCGGTAATCAAATACTTTTCCTAAGAATCTCACTACGGGAGAATTAGACAAGAAAGAATTGTCAATTGTCAAATAAGACAATTTCCACAGATGAGTAAATTCGACTCAGAAGAATAGATGCTACAGGCACATATGTAGGTGTCCCTAACATTATGTCCTTATTTTTCACTTCTTGCAGATCTCATAAAATTTAATCTTTCACAATCTTCAAAGAAAATGTAGTGTTTATTCATTAGTTTTATGGTGACTACTAATCAGCCTTGCATGGTCCATTCCAAATTTTATGTAGGCGCGCAACTATATACAATTTCAAGATTAACGATGCAATACTCAGTTCGTCAAAATTTTATCATCATAAAAACATTTTCATGCTTAATTCTTAAATAAGAATCAAAATAAATTTACGAAGATTTTCCTCGTTATGAAAACAATTAAGTTTCCAAAGCGTTTTATAAACAACCTCATTTCAATAACAATCACTTATAAATCTTATTTTGAATAATCCTTATAGTGATGAAAATTCAATTTCCTCAATTGATACTGTTTTATCTTATAAAAACAACGAGTGATCTGCAAAAGAGTGATGAAAGCTTGTTCACCAAGAACTAACTACAATACGATAGGAAATGAGCTTAGCCAAATAGTCATGAGGTTCATGATCTCGATGGCACTCAAAAGAATAATCCACAACGTAACTCAAATCGAGATGAGTACTTGTTCAATGGTTGCATCACTAATGTGAACATTAGGATGAAGCAATAAGAGATAGATAACATCGATACATGTAAAATTTAGTAATCAAAGGTAGTCTTTTTCATTAATCACAAACAAGTCAAAATTGTACCGTAACACATTACGTGTCTCTATGTCATACAATTCTCAGAACTCATCCTACCAACTGATATCTCAGTTAAGTTAGGGATTATTTTTAAAAGATACCACAATGAATACTAATCTACAAGAGTCATTAGGTGTTCCACATGTCCCGAAAGATCCATCGGTCTCAATTCAGAAGAAGATTTCTTCAATTTATTTCTTGGACACTGGGCATCCTCGTCAGTGGACAATGGCCTAGGAACAACCCTTAACACGAATCAACAATCAACTAAAACCTTATAATTCAATCACAAAACTTAACGACTTTATTAATAATCTCATATTCCATATGGGTTAAATTTTACTTTATTCAAGTTTCAACCAATTTATACTCAATTCGATATCCTACCTCATTTTCCAATATTTTCAACCTTATTTTTAGAACTTAATAGGGCAATAAAATCTCAATATAAACAACACTTAATTTCCAATCCTATAGCTCTTACAACAACAATTATCAAATGAGTCACTAGTATGAAATGACTCATACATTCAATTAGACTTCTCGGAAAGGTATTAGTGGCATGAGGCTTTTGGGTAATGGTTCCAATGACAGCCGTAAGTGCAACATTCACCCTTTCGATTTCAATTTAAGAATTGGATGACAACGAATCAGATGACATCTTTCCAGGTGATAACGTTTTGTCAAACTCCACTCTATACGGAAAGATCGTCATGACATCGATATCAGATTTAATCTCGCCAATTCTTTTTCAATTTCACAATCAACTAATAACAACATTCCTACGAATATCAACCATTTGTTGGGATCATAAATATCCACAACTTGGTTTAGATCTAGGATAGCTAGAATTCCTACGAGAATAGCTTCGATTAATTTTCTAGGGAAGTTAGGGTTTCTTGTGACAATCTACGTCGTATAAATACCTCGTAAAAATATAGAAATAATCATCAAACAATCATGTAATCAAATTACATCATATATATATAATCCAAGTTATATATATATATTAAAATAACACTTCTCAGTCTGGTCTTGTCGGTAACTCGGGAATTCTTCGGCACCGTTATAGTCAAAAGATTTTTAGACATTTTGAGAAAAATGTTTATAGTTAAAATATTTTGAAATGTTTTATTCAAAACCTTGGTTTTAAAAATCTTTTGTTCTATATAACGAGAGCTCTGGTACCAAACTGTAACACCCCCAAATTTATACAACTTAGTACAGCGGAAGACTAGTTGGTGTTACGGGATAGCACATTACTCACATCATAGACAACGCATAAAAATCGCGTTGTTTAATAATAAATCATTTCCATTCATAAATATCAAAGTTACATCGGTCCCAAGTCATTATATTTCATACAAAGTTTTACAAAGTATTTGAATGGAAAATATAGTTTAGGTGCGGGCCATGAATTCTTGTCGTTTTCCCGAGAATTACCTTCAAGTACCTGAGATAAAACATGTTAAAAGAAAAGGTCAGCGATAACGCCGAGTGAATTCATAGAGTTTAATAAATTCCATCAATATAATATCAGTATAAAATTATTACTGAAAATCATTTTGTACAAATCATTTTAATAGGCCATAAAATAGCCAAAGTCATTTTATACAAATCCTTATCGAAAATCATAATATAGGCATTTGCCGTAAAAATCATTATACGAGCCAATGTCGTAAAAACATCATACAATACGTCTTATAACGTTGTATAAAATCAAATAAAAACCATTATATGAATATGGTTATGAAAACCAAAACACAAACATAATATCATTAGTATGACCCTGTATTGCTAGTAAGGCAATACATCGTAATTCGAAACGTCTAGTAGTATTTCGGTGATTTTTGGATTATTATAAGCCGCATGACATTGTTACCTTACTAAACCAAAACGGGTAGCTAACCCGATACCAATTTTGCCCATCTAAAGTAGCGTGTCGTCACAAAGGTCACGCTATGGAAATCTTCTCATACATAAATTCGCTTACCAATCAATGTGGCACGACGGGGATCAACCGTCAAGGCGCGAACTGGGGTGATCGTCCCCAAATAGTACTATTAAATGCATAAGCGTCTACCAAATCCCGGTAGTTCACAATTCATGCTAATGGGACTTTTAGTGACATAACCTAACTTTAATAATCCATTTATTTTCATCTATCGGGTCCTTTAATCATTTATCGGGTCATACAATCGGGTCATTCAATCATTCGGGTCCAAAATCAATAAACAAACAATCGGGACAAATGGTGTCCTATTTAATAAAAACTAACATGTTATCTCCCTCGCGGGTTTATAAAACATTTATAAAAACATTTAAAAGAGTGCGAGGCTATGAACTCACGTTGATGTGGGAATGCGGTTTATCGGCAATTCGGACGTACGGTACGTGCTTCAATCACGGAAACCTAGACAAATAATACTCGTCTTAGACTCATGTCCAATGACTTTATAAAAATAACAGTTATGTATACATATGATGATTTTATATATATGATGATCAAGTGGGTTTACATATCCTCATTTACTCATTTTTGTGTTATGTGTCGATAACTTTTATACTAGTTTTCTCGTTTTACCTATTTACGTGTTTTAGGTCCAATAAGCTTATTATAAGTTCTTTAGCTTGTTTTAGTCCTTGTTATACTTATTTTATCAGTATGTATACTTTCCATGTTGGGCCCAAATGGGTTAAGCCCAATAAGTTCTTTTTACAAGTTTTTATCTTATTTAGTCCAATTATTAGTCCAATATGCTTAATTAGCTCGTAAATGTCCGTATTTCTTATAGTTCGGGTTTTATCGGTTTTTACTTGTATTAGATACTTATATATCAGTATGTGACTTTTATAAACTTTACATTAGACGGGTTTGGTCGTCTAAGTTTTATTTGGCTAAAAACGTTAATTTTACGGCGATAGCCGAAAAAGTCGTAAAAATCAAGTTTATAGTTTTTATTACTTTATAAATATTATTTCACCACCATTTATGTAATTTATCCATTTAATTAACCTTTTATATATCTATATAAATAAGTTTTATAAGTTAGTGGGTTTTTATTTTACATTTTATAAAATAAAATGTGAGTGCTTATATAATAATAATAAACATTAATTCCAAAAATCTGATTTTTATCTTCATGTTCATCATTTTTACCATATCTAGAGTTCTATAATGATTTAGAAGCTCATTTTTGGGTGACAAGTTCTTCATATTATGTGCTACATTTAACTTAGTTATAGCTACTGTCCATTTTGAGTTCATCTTGCCTTAACAGTCCCTACAAAACTGCTTATTCAGATTAGACCACCTAACTTGTTTTGATCATATCTCACTCATTATTTTGATTCCATTGCATGGCCAACTCTCACATGTGTACAAGACATATAGCTTACTGTAAATGGATTCTACTTCATCATTTTATCAGCCCATGACCTGTTTCTTTACTGTTTTATACAGCCATCACTTTTAACCAAGATTTTAACCTTGTTCTTTATAGTTTTTCACCTTTTTAATCATGTTTATCAACACCAAATCCCCACATAACATTTTTATCATCATATAATCATCATATACATATACAATAGGAAATAAATACATGTTTACATAATCAAAATAACAAGAAGATGAGGAGGACAATCTTTATACCACCATGATGATGTAGGTTGTGATCAAAACATGGATTTTGATGGAGAAACTTGTGATGCACCAAGACCATCTTCAAGACCACCATTCTTCATAAACACCTTGTGGAAAATCAGCCTCAAGATACCAAGGAAACTTCTTTTTGGATGTTATAATCACCACCATTAAATAGAGCTTCAAGAGGGCATCATCATATGTATGAATAACATAGGATTTCATGGTTAAAACAAGATCAAAATGGGAGTCTTTGGTTGTTCTTGGACGAAATTTAGAGATAGAGGAGAGAGTTTGGTGAGTGGTTTGCATGAGTTATGAGAGCAAATGGTAAAATGAAGTGGTTTTGATGGTTTGGTGGAGGATGTAGCTTACATGTTAAGCTTAAGCTTACATGTGTAAGCTATAGTTACAAGTTTGACACATCAAGTGATGTGGTGGCATTAGTTGGCCTCCCTTTTGAGTGGGGTGGGATAAACTTGTTTTGTCCCATCCCACTAATTTACGGGTATTCCTCGATTCTAGTTTCCTCGATTTGCGTCCCCTCGGGTCGTTTTACGAAAAACGTTTTTATAAATTATGAATCAACGGCACAAAACAAATCTAATAAAAATTGTCTCATCAAAAACGGAGTTCGAAAACGTAAATACGTAATCCTAGGGTTTCCGGTTTAGTCGTAAAGGACGTTAAAATAAAATCGTAAGTCCTAATCTCTTCTCGTAAATTTGTGAGTTTATGAACCAACACAAATTTAAAACTTCAAAATAATATTCACGGACAAATTTATTTTCTGAAATGTCGGTCTGTCACCAAGGACGGTGTATGTAAACGTAAGCACGTAACGTTGAATCCTCCGGTTTAGACGTAGTCGATGCTACTTCAAGACGTAAATCCAAATTTCTTCCCAAAAATAAGTGAGTTCATATTGTAACATTAAAATAATGTTTTCAAACAAATATTGAGAATAAAATATCGACCATAAATTGACGGATTGTCACATCTAGCCTTGTGTCGTAAAATGGTGAAGTAGGCAACGTCGTGAAGATTGGTTCTAGCTTTCAATTAGAACTCGACATCTAGCCTTGTGTCGTTAAATTGTGAAGTAGGCAACGTCGTGTAGATTGGTCCTAGCTAAAGATTAGGTCTCGACATTTAGCTTAGTGTCGGAAAATAATGTAAGCAATGATGTAAGGTTTTCTACGCCGAGAAGGGAGCTTGTGGATATAGTGGAAATCTCGAGTAGGTGTACTCGAGGAGTGGAGTAGAAACGAGGATAGAGCCTCGTTGTCGAACCACTATAAATCTTGGTGTCTTCCCACTAGGTTGTCTCCTTCCTTGCTCTTTACTTATTTCATTATCATTATACTTGCTTATTATCCTTGCTAGTGTATTTCAATTGAACCTAATCATTATGCAACTTAGCATCAAGTAAAAGATAGTTTTGATACAAACCAAATTGAAAGTAATTTTAATTTGGTCACCAATCGAAGAGAAACTATTCAACTCCCCCTTTTAGTTTCTACAATTGGTATCAGAGCGATGGTCACTCAAGATCTTTGAAGTATATTGTACTTTAAAACTTGGATCGATCCATTGTCTCCTCAAATTAGAAGGTCTAGTTGTACTAAAGTTTCTCTTTGGTCAAAACTATGTTTTCTTTGAAAATAGGTATTTTAATTGATAATTTTGCATCCCACTTAAGATTAGTAGCCTTTATGCATTTTAGATATACTTTTGAAATGTATCTACGAGTTTGCATCTTGCTTTGTGTAGGTACTCATGAAGATCAATCAATTTATTGGTTATGGATTGAGTTACTTGCACTTTTAGAAGAATCATCTTCATTGATCTTTAACATCTTTGAATGATGATACCAAGATGATTGGGAATGATACTAGTCCTTGAATACTTAGTAGTCATCATAGTCATTGATTGGGCATAGCACTTATTCCTTCATGGATTGCTCTTTGTGGCCAAGGTACGCTTTCGTTCTTCCACACGCCCTTTGATCATTCTTTTGATCATTACTTGACTATGTGCTTGTTCTCGGCATCCTTGCTTTGACATTTATTTGTGGTTTGTGTTTCTTTTCTTTTATCCTCTCAAACCTTCATTGCTTGGATACTTGACTCACTATGGTGATGTAGAGTGAGTTAGTAGAGGCTTAAAGTATCAAGCATGATTTCCATGGTTTGCACCCATACGGTTAGTAGGCCCTTTGTGGGAGAGAAAGTGAATTAATACTTTGCTCATATTTTAGTTTAGACTAAGACTAGATTTACATCCACTAGAGCCTTGGATGTAAGGCTCTAAGGTAAATCCCTTTTCCCTTTTGAAATTTTCAGAAAAGTGAAGTTAGTGTGATTTGTTTGATTTGGTGCTATCAGTGTTTTAATCTGTTGGATTTGGGTTCATTTAGATTGATATGCATGTTTAGAAGGTCTTGAATCAGTTTGGAGTAGAATTGCTAGGATTTGGTTTGAGAAATTTGATAAACAAGATTTAAAAGGGTTGTTTGGATTCAGGTTTAAGCAGAGGTGAAAACCTTTGATTGTGCTTTTAAAAGGTGTTAAATAATTTAAATTGGGTTGAAATAGGAAGAGTATTAGTTGTGTTTCAGTTTGGATCAAAGTTTGAGCATAGTTGTGTGTTTAAAAGTTAAAAAGCATATTAGACTTGAATAATTGCTTTGTGCTTATTCATTACCAAAGCCGTTTATCGTTTCGCCGGAAAGGCACGTCTTAAACCACTATATATGACACAAGCTCTTCGTTTCAACTACTTGAAGATTGTCATTAATCCCTTGAGCATTGATCCTAGTCTTGATTCACTTCTCTTGACTTCTCTCCACTTAGTCGTTTTGCTACGAGTAGTCGTTTGTCCGTTTCGGTTCTTTTCGATCTTGATTTAACTCGTAATCCTTCATTAAGGCATATTGCTTAGTGTTATGATGATCCAATGATATTCTAAAAGGCTCATGATTTAATTTTAAGTATTTTAGAAAAACTGGATTTTCAAAATTTGGCGTTTTTCAGAGATAGAAACCTGCCTCTGTAGGCGGTTCCTTATCTCCGCGGCTCAAACCCGCGGTTCCTTATCGATAAGGTACCGCGGGCAGTAACTTTTGTCAGAGCGCCAGTTTGAGTTTTTTTTTTTATTTTTCAAACCAAACTCTCTCTCTCCCAAAAACACACAGCCGACGGGTTTTACCTTTTCCACCATTGTTAAAGCTTCCAAAACCTTCAATCACTCAAATTAATTGATTCCAAGTTGTGGGTTTCACTCATCCTTCATCTAACATCAATTAATTGTAAGTATTTTCTTTCAATTTCATCTATTTTGTTCTAGGGTTCATCCTTTCATAATTGGGGATTTTTAAAATTGAAATTGAATTAAAACCTTAATAGGAATGTGGGTTGACATGGTAATCTTACTATGATTCCTTAGGTTGATATTCATTAAGATTTCACTAAAACCCACTTATTGAACAAATCCGAATTTAGGCTAAATGATTTTGGTTGAATTATGGATTTGAGATGAACCCATGGACAAGTAGGTAATGACATTGTTAATGCTTACATAAAAACCTTGTTTTGAAAAACCAATGTTCTAATCCATTGTTGATATAACATAGATCATATGTTCTTGGTCAATGATGGAATAGACACATTGTGAACATGAAAATGATATGGATTCAATCCTATGTTTGTTAAGAAATTGATATAACACATTTTCATTTTTCGTTTTCCTTTTTGATTTTCATATGAGTGATTGGAGAAATATTGTCTTGTGTTTATTTAGGTACTAGTGATGCCTTCTCAATACCAAAAGGATCATCAACTCACCAAACAATATATGCCTAACCTATCCGACTTTTGTCCCTCAACTCACCTTGCCCATACCTTTTCCTCTCTTCAATCTCGTTGCTTTCATGAGGGTAGAGTTGTCCAAAAAGATATCAAGGATTATGTCTACATCAAGTCCATGTTTGAAAACATTGGATTTGGTTGTTTGTTTAACATTAAGGAAGACATCTATCCTCGATTCCTATTGGAGTTCTTTAGCACATACTCCGTCATTGAAAACAATGATGGAATATTTGTTAGGTTCATCTTGAACGATCAACTCATTCAATACTCTCTCGAAGTGTTTGGTCAAATTCTTGATGTCCCATTTGAAGGCAATTGTCGCTTCACGGATATATGGAAGCTTAGTGCTCTCCTTGAATCCTACAATTGTCCTCCAAATGATCATGAGGAAATTGATCTTGACTTCATTATCGACATCGTCTCCAAAAAGTGTAATCGACCCGTTAAGAGAAGCCTTCATGCTAAGGTACGTTCGGTAAAACGTCATGAGGTTCTCTTGAGCGACCTTAATGATAATATGGTTCAATGGACCAATATTCTTAGGGAAAATGTGTTTTGTCTTGGTGGAAACTGGGATCATGTTCCGGCGTGTTTAGTGCATATGCTATATTGCATCTTTACCAACACCAAGTACAATTTGGCATATTTTATCGCTCAACGGATCAATTATGCTATTCACAAACCCAAAACAAACCTCCCTTATGCAATGCTCCTCACTCGCCTTTTTAAAAGGGTTGGCCGTGATTTTCCAAATCTTGATCTTTCTCAGTTTCAACCGGTCAAACGGGTCATGCTACCTATTCAAGAGGTATATAAGAGAAAGACAAGATCTGATCGAAAATTCGACCAACTAGAGCTCAATGATGAGGACATGGACATGCCAATAAGTGATGGTGATGGCATTGGCACAAGTGCTCCCATTGACTCTTCGAGTTCTTCTCACCACTCCACAAACTCATTCGTGAATGGTTTAGATGTCATTGCTTCCCCTCCCCACCATTCCTCTAGTGAAGTTCCTAGTAATCTCAATTTAGAGGAACTTTACCGTCAAAATCTTCGAACCCGAGGTGAATTGCATGAACACCGAATTGAGTCAAGAAAGGGAATCAAGTATCTGGGAAAAATGATCAAGGACTTAGGGAAGAAAAGGAGGTGAAGACTATGAGAAGTGTCAAAGTTTGGTTTTTGCAGCTTAAACATTTGCTTATTAACACTTTGGCTTAGTTGTTTATTCACTTATGTTGCATGTTTGGACTATTACCTATTTTGATCCTAAATGTTGCTTACGCAATGATATTTGTGTTTTACATAGCTTTGTGCATGCCATATGATAGTTAGCTTATTAGATTATGATCTGTAGTTAACTTTGGCTTGTGAAACTTTTGGGAAAAATCTGGGTTTATCAAAAACTGGGATGGGAAATTTTTGAAAACCTTCTGGTCGCGGTTCCATATCGACCCGCGGTTCCTTATCGATAAGGTACCGCCGGTCCTAGATAAGGAACCGCCGACCACTGTGCACGACATCATCTTTGCTTTACACTGTTTTCTTAATTTTGTGTAAACCTTGCATGATTTTCAGTAATAAACTGCACATTTCCTAAACCAGGGTATCTAAATTCATTATTCACCTAAAATGATTTTAACCCATTACTAGTTTGGATCATCCCCTCAACCATTTAAACCCACCTTGTTTGCCATGTTCTTCACACATCAAACATACTTCCCTAAACCTTAAACCACCCTAATCAACCATGGTGTGTACCAAAACCTCAAACACTTCCAAGACCTCCACCCCAAGAAAAACACTCAAAATAAGGGTTAAGGTAGCTAAGCCTAACTCTTCACCTTTCCTCACACCTAAGAATGAGAATGTTCCTATCCTCATTTCTTCATCACCTTCCCCACCTCTTGCACCATGCAAGACTTCTTCCACCCATGGTACTAACCACTCCATTGGTTCTACCTCCTCTTCATTCAGTTCTAGAATGAATGAGCTTTCCTCACCCTTCACTCCAAGTGCACCCTTGGAAGTGACCACACAACCTCAACCAATCCAAAGCATTCCTTTTGGGAATGACTTTGATGACATTTTGGTGACTTCACCATTTACCCCTCACAACTCACCCATTTCACCAACCTTGGAGGATTTACCTCCACACTCACCCATTTCCCCTTTGGGGAACATGCCTCCACTTTCACCCACATCACCCTTGGAGAACTTTCCTCCTCCACCTCCACCCAACTCAAACATCCCAATTTTGGGTGTCCCTCTTTCCCTCCTCTTGGGTGATCCTTACTTTGGGTTTCAACAAACTCATGGTCCTAGATGTCCATGTTGTCTCTACAACCACTTCCTCATCCAAAACCTAAGGATGGATATGTATGGACTACATAGGGGTTTGCAAGATTTCTTGCTTACTTTGTTCTCCATGCCTCCTCCTAGGAGATGAATGATGGAGTTCTTTTAATAAAGTTTTTCAACAACAAGCCAAAGAAAACCACCTATCTAGATTTTATGATAAGCTAGCTATGTATTAGTTAGTTTTATTTATCTTTGTACTTGTTTCCTCATTAATGAATGTTTCATGTTGTTGTGTTATGGATTTAGCTTTGTGTGATTCTATCTTTTTGTGCACACTAATCAACTTTAATTTGAAATTAAAATTAAACCTAAATCTATCACAACCCCTAAACTTGACTAAAATTGGTTCAAAATGATATCTAAATTATTTTGTCACCCTTTGTCAAGACATTCTTTGTGAATGTGTTGCTTTATGCAACCCTAGCATATTTTGGTTCTAATAGATGTAAAAATCCAAGATTTGCAATTTTTTGAAAAAGTCTTAGTTTTTCCCAAAACCCAGGAAAAACATGGTTTAAAGTCCTCTGGACGCGGTTCCTTAAGGACCCGCGGTTCCTTAGTGATATGGAACCGCCGGCCCATATAAGGTACCGCGGCCAGAATGTGGCTTTTGACGAAGTTTTGGTCAAAACCTTTAAACCCTATTCCCAGTCAAGATTCCTTGTTTACTCAAATTGACTAAACATTCCTTGACAAACACATTTTGTATTCAAATTCTTACCTTGATTACATTTTACTTATACCCCAACCTTGAGATTTCATTCTCACACCTTCCCAACCTTGAGAATTCATTCTCACATAACCTTGAGATATCATTCTCACACTCTCACAATGCCTAACTCCTACATTCCTAACCTTGACATTTCTTTGTCACAACCCCATTCACCCAAAGCTTCTTCATCCAAGCTTTCAAAGAAACCGAAAATCTCGGTTCGACCCGTTTGGGTTAAGAAGAATGAACCATCTTCGTCCAAACCACCCAAAAACCCTACCTTCTCTCCAATCAAGTATTGGAATGAGACTTACACCATAAACCCCATCACCGGAGCAAAAGAACATGTTCCACCACCACCACAATCCTTCAATACCCCCCAACTCAATGACCTTTCCACCTTCCCAAACCTCACAAAGCATTGTGAAAACACTCCCAAACCCTTTACCCCACCACCACCAAACCCCAAGTTTGATGCCATACCCCCATCAAACGATTTTGTGTTGCATCATGGATCCTCGTGTGATTGTTGCCAATTTCAACAAATTGAACTTGCTCATGTGTATGAGAAGTTAAATTTTCTTGAATTCCTCCTCACTCGACCTCCTATTCAAGTTTTCGTTCCGGTGGACAAAACTTCGAATGATGCATCGTCGTCTTTTTAGTTTCATTTTATTTTTAGCAATCTTGGAAAATATCACTATTAGACTAGCTTATGCTTTTAGTGGTTTATTTTCCATATTTATTGCTTTTAGATACTCATACTATGTGTATGACTATCCTCTTTGTTGTATTTTTTTTTGTAACTTTTGTGTTATTTGTGTGCTATCTAACTAGTTCTATTTTTGAGTTGATCTTGGTTAAATTTTTACAATTGCTTATGGGTGATTCCATCAATTCTAAAGCTTTAACCCATTGACAAGCTTATCATCTTCATTTTATTGAAGTTTGATTTTGTCAATTACCTCTTTGGACATACTTAGCAAAATACTTGCTTCTAATTTGAGATTTCTTCTCTTTCTCCATCTCAAGTTACTTAGTAGGTAGTGATCATATATACATTGGTGTTTCTTTCCTTTCTACTAACCTTTGTGTAGCATGTCACCTTAGCTCACAAACTTGGTGCCCCGAGCAAGGGGAGCAACCACCAAGGGGGAGCTACTAGCAAAGTTCGATGCACTTCAAAGACTTATGCTAACCTTTTTGCTACGACAAAGGGGGAGAAATGATAGTGATAAACTAGTTAATAATTCCATAGTTTGTGTTTATACGTAAATGAGTTTATCGTTTGTCGTAATCAAAAAGGGGGAGATTGTTAATGCAAGTAATGCCTAAAAATATTATTAGTGTTAACTAATCTTTCTTAGTTTTGATCACAACAAACCATACAACACATTTAGTGTAGAAACACAAAATGAATTATTTAACTAACACTATCATCAAGGTAATAATCATATCACTAACCTTTCTTAATCATACTTAGTGATCATCAAAATGATTATCCTTAAAACTCACTTTTGCTAATAAGACAAAAGACTTTTTAATAAACTTTCTTTTTTAGAAAATGTTTTATTAAAATGGAAAATAAAAATTTGAAAATGGCATATTCCAAATGCTGTTAGAATATCCTTTGAAGGGTCCAAATACCTCAGATATTCCCACCCCACTAAAAGACAAAAAACGGAGCGGAGTCTAGTGGCGGTACCTTAAGTACCTATGCGGTACCTTAACGATATGGTACCGCGGGGTGAGATAAGGTACCGCGCACAGTAGCCGTTATAGATCCGTTGTAACTTTGTCTCCTTTAAATAGTGGGTCAAATATCATTTTCCAGCAAGCCTCTTGGACGTTTTTCTCAGCCCTTTTTCTATTTTCTATAGCATAATCATTAGTAAATGATCACTTAATTTGTTAAGGATGTTTACATATGATTATCCTCTTGATCCCCTCCTTTACCATGTCCAATGAGAAGATCACTCACTCACTAGTGTAGTGATAAAGATGAATTTACGAGCTAGTCATATTCATCATGATACCTTTGTGTTTTAGGTCAATCCAATGTATTTATGAATACTTGGACTATTTGTGTTCATCCAAGTTATTTGTGAATACTTGGATTTGTTGTGTACATCCATTGCATATGTGTTTGCTTGGATTTGTATTATGTAAATCCAAGCTACATGTGTGTACTTGGATAAGTCTAGTTGAGTTGTAATAGATTTGATTAGGAGTTCTCACTAAACTATAAAGTGATATGGTTGTGTCTTGTGAGTTCTCACTAAACTTTAAAGTGATTAGTAGTTGTGTTGTGTGAAGTTCTCACTTAGCTTCAAAGTGAAGAGTCGTGAAGATTGGTTCTAGCTTTCGATTAGAACTCGACATCTAGCCTTGTGTCGTAAAATGGTGAAGTAGGCAACGTCGTGAAGATTGGTTCTAGCTTTCGATTAGAACTCGACATCTAGCCTTGTGTCGTTAAATTGTGAAGTAGGCAACGTCGTGTAGATTGGTCCTAGCTAAAGATTAGGTCTCGACATTTAGCTTAGTGTCGGAAAATAATGTAAGCAACGATGTAAGGTTTTCTCCGCCGAGAAGGGAGCTTGTGGATATAGTGGAAATCTCGAGTAGGTGTACTCGAGGAGTGGAGTAGAAACGAGGATAGAGCCTCGTTGTCGAACCACTATAAATCTTGGTGTCTTCCCACTAGGTTGTCTCCTTCCTTGCTCTTTACTTATTTCATTATCATTATACTTGCTTATTATCCTTGCTAGTGTATTTCAATTGAACCTAATCATTATGCAACTTAGCATCAAGTAAAAGATAGTTTTGATACAAACCAAATTGAAAGTAATTTTAATTTGGTCACCAATCGAAGAGAAACTATTCAACCCCCCCCCCCCCCCCCCCCCTTCTAGTTTCTACAGACCCAATTCTTAAGGTCCAAGGATGAAACACTCGAAGTTCTCATCAACTTCCTTAAACTGATACAACGTGGTCTTGAAGCTCAAGTAAAAGTGGTACGTATTGACAGAGGAACATAATTTTCGAATTCAACTCTAAGGAATTATTTTGAAGCCGAAGGAATTGAACATGAAACATCTATTTCTCAAACACCCGAACAAAACGGCGTTGCTGAAAGACGAAACCGTACTTTAGTTGAGGCTGCTCGAACATTATTATCCGCTTCAAAACTTCCACTATTCTTTTGGGCCGAAGCCGTGTCAACCACATGCTACACACAAAACCGATCCTTAATTATCCCAAGACACGAAAAGACACCATATCACATAATTCATGATCGAAAACGTTCACTCAAACACCTTCCCGTTTTTGGATGTACTTGTTACATTATACGAGATGGTGAAAATTTGGATAAGATGAAAGATAAAGGTGATGCATGTATTCTAGTGGGATATGCAATTCAGTCAAAGGGATATAGACTTTACAACAAGAGAACAAAATTGATAGTCGAGACTATTCATATCCGATTTGATGTATTAGAAGAAATGGTACTTGAACAAAATAGTTTACGTCCTGACACACAACGACAAACGACTTTCGTTCAAAACCGCACGGAACTCGGAACTCAAGACCACAACAATGAACTGTCAAGTTCAAAGCTGGTTCAAGGATATGTTCCAATAACAGATATGACAGTCAACACGACAATTGAAGAGTTGGAAATGTTATATGGACCAATGTATGATGAATATTTCACGGGGGAGAAACACGTTGTATCGAAGTCTTCCGCTGTCACTCATGATAATATTGATGATACCGATCATCGTCAACAAAAGGATACAACTTTATCTACTTCAACACGGGTTGCTACAGATTTACCTCCTCAGAATATCACATCACCAACCGCTCCTACAACATCCACAGCTACTGTCATTGCTCCAGAGAACTCAAATCAAGCAGACTATGCATTAAATGACGAAGACGACTTTATCAACCCATTCGGTACATCGGTACACGAAACTGGAGAGTCTTCTACTCGACATGTCGATATGTCAAATATGAATACGTTCTATCAACGACATCCTTCAACACATCATTGGACCCGATATCATCCTTTGGTTCAAGTAATTGGAAACCCTTCACAACCCGTTCGTACAAGACGACAACTTGAAACCGATGGTGATGTTTGTATGTTCGCACTCGCCGTGAGTACAGCTGAACCAAGAAATATCAAAGAAGCCTTGGCAGATCACGTTTGGATTGAATCGATGATGGATGAACTTCAACAATTTGAAAGACTTAAAGTAAGGGAACTTATTGACATACCATACGATGTAACACCATTAAATCTTCGATGAATCTGGAAAAACAAGATGGATGAAGAAAACACGATCATCAAGAATAAATCTAGGCTAGTGGCTAAAGGGTATGGACAGAAAGAGGGTATTGATTTTGAAGAATCATTTGCACCAGTAGCTCGTATGGAAGCGGTCAGGATTTTCTTTGCTTATGCTGCACATAAGGGATTCATCGTTTATCAAATGGACGTAAAGATGACGTTTCTTAACGGTTCTTTGAAGGAAGAAGTCTATGTCACACAGCCGGAAGGATTCGTCAATCCTCATTATCTTGACAAGGTGTATCGTCTCCACAAAGCACTTTATAGACTCAAGCAAGCTCCAAGAGCGTGGTACGACGAGCTCTCAAAATTTCTGGTATCCAAAGGTTTCTCAAAAGGTTCCATTGATCTAACTTTGTTCACTTATAAATATGAGGATGACATTTTGCTTGTGCAGATTTATGTGGATGACATTATTTTCGGGTCTACAAACCCAAAAATTTCAAAATGGTTTGAAAAAGTAATGCACATCAAATTTGAAATGCAATGATAGGTGAACTAAAATTCTTTCTAGGAATTCAAGTTCATCAATCCCCAAGTGGTATCTTTATCAACCAAGCTAAGTATTGTCAAGAGATAATAAAAAAGCATGGTATGACCTCATGTGACCCCGTTGGGACACCATTATCAACCACATCCCTAGATGCTGATTTGGAGGGAGATTCCATTGATCAAACGAGATATCGTTCCATGATCAGCTCCCTCATGTACTTAACAGCAAGCCGACCATATATATCACATGCTACGTGTTATTGTGCACGATATCAAGCACGACCCACTGAAAAACACCTCAAGGAGGTTAAACGGATCTTTGGGACTCTGGTATCCGAAGGAAACCGGTTTCTTTCTAACGGCCTATTCAGATTCTGATCATGCAGGGTGTCTTGATCACGAAAAATTACTTCTGGTGGTGCACAATTTCCAGGTCAAGATAAGCTCGTGAGATGGTCTTCTAAGAAGCAGGATTGCACGTCACTGTTATCTGCCGAAGCGGAGTATGTGTCTCTATCTGCGTGTTGTGCTCAAGTTCTTTGGATAAGAAAAGAACTCACGGATTATGGCTTCCACTTTGATAAAGTACCTATGTACTGTGACTCAAAGTCCGCCATAGCCATCTCCTGCAATCCGGTACAGCATTCCCACACGAAGGACATTGATGTCAGATATCACTTCATTAAGGAACAAGTTGAAAAGGGTATCGTTGAACTATACTTTGTTGGAACAGATTAACAATTAGCTGACTTGTTTACAAAAGCTATTTCGAAAGAGAGATTTGCTTATCTAGTTAGGCAAATTGGTATGAGATGTTTGACTTTTGCAGATCTGGAGATTCTGGCAAAGAAGCCTGCTTGATTCATCTATCAAACATATACATGTAAATATTAATGAAAAGCAAAACACAAAATTAAAAATCTTTGAAAATCCAAATTTATTCTTCTCGACATGTCTTTCAGTATCGATAATATGGACGTGCCTAGAAATGTCGCTCAATAACGACACAAGTGTGTACATAAAGCTCGAATGAAAGTTGTAAATATTTTTCAAAACATGTCATTTCTACTTTTAATAAAGAAAAATGTCAATTTTGGATAATTTTTCCTACAACGGGTAGAGTAATCTATCTTGGGTTGAGCTTGTCACAAAATATTCAACGTTTTAAGCTCAACATAATGGCTTGTAATCACTTTCAGATTGCAACCCGGATCTATCTTCACGGGGGAGTGTACGATTTAGTGCGCTTATCCTTAGCAAAAGAAGTTAAATCATCTTACACTTGAGTGGATTTGTCAAGACATTCAAAGTTAATGAACTCAAGTTTATGCTTTAGAAAAACTTTTTCGCCAAAAAAGAAATAGAGTTTTTTAAAAAGCGTTGAACACATGTTTTTTCAAAAATTTCTCAATGATTATTCAAAATCTTTCAAAAATTGTATGTTCAACAACTCCTATCCTCAAAAAGTGAAATGTGGATCACATCCTCACAATGACAATTCAATTGGATTAAATTTTGAGGGGGAGCGTTCCAAATTCATGCTAAGTTTGACACATTTTTCTCCCAAAAGTTTTCAAGACTTTTTTCACAATATATTTTAATCAAATTTGGTAACTCTAATATCAAACGATTTTATATATTAGAGATATGGGGAGAAAATGTGATTAAAATGTGATCTAAAGACTCAAGCACTTATGGTTATGATCAAATACCCACACCATCTTTAATTCACGACGTTATTGGTGTCAAAAGGGTGGTTAGGTTTAAGTCCTATGATCCAACCAGAACCGGAGGGATCTTCCCACGGACAATCCAATAGATTATTAGAAGTCCTTAGGAAAGATGGAGTAGAATGTGAACGAAGCTGAATGCCTACTAAGTACTGATGCTAGCACTGGAACAATCACAACAAGGTGCTACTAATGATGTCTTGCTAAGCATTGAAGTGGTTGAAGAATGAAAATGAAATGTAAGGATAAAGGGTGTAAAGAAATTAGCCCTCCATACAACTTAGGAAGAAACCAGGTCAACACATCATGAAGACAACACATCATGGAACCAGTGATGTAATGCACAACCCCTCGCCAGCTGACTCAGGCGTCTCTCAAAAGAAGTTTGTTTTATTGTCACGGAGATCAACACGACTTCTATTAACTTTCTCACTCCGAGTTAGTTGATATTGAATAGGTGGCATCTGCTCCAGCCTCCGACCACTAAAAGTGCACAAATCGAGTCTAGAGCCAAGAGATCAATCAAATATTGTTAGGACACACGGATGACGATCAAGAGATTCCTATGCTATATCCTTACGATATTGCTAGAACACTCAGAGTGATACTACTTAGTATTCACAATGATGAGTGGAAATCCTTCTAGTGTTAGCATCAAACAGCACTGCGGTAGGTCATGTGTAAGATTCTTTTTGAATTGAACATATGTAAAACTGAAAAGCATCAGTGGTTTGTTTCTTTATCGATTCAAACTCGTTTCAGGTTTCTACGCAATATCTTTATGGTCTTGCCAGAACATTCAGAGTGATACTTATTAATATTCACAGTGACGAATGGAAATCCTTCTAGCGTCAACATTAAACAGCGCTACGGTAGGTAACTTGCGAGATTCTTATGAATCTAGCTTGTGTCAACTGGAAAGCAACAATGGTAAGATTCTATATGAATCAAACTTGTTCCAAGAATTTGAATTGACGACTTTAATCAAGCGGATATTTATCCAATTGATTCACTCTTTATGTTCGCAGTCTTACTTTGAGACGGCCGAGTAAAGAGAACGGCTAGTACAGCTGCGAAACCCTATCAAGGAGGTTCTTAATTGAATCTACCTAATCACAGGTACGATATTTAATATCGTGTAACGGTCTTCACCGACCGGAGGTATAACGCTACCAATTTAGGACGAATGTCAAAGCCATTCAGTTCGGGTCTAAGTTTTGTCTCGAGAAGGTGGCGTTACGATGTACTCAGCAAAGTCGAAGATTCAAAACCACATACTCATGCCCAAATACATTCAACAATCAAGAAAGCTAAAGACTTCCGCAACTCTGATGATCAAAATCTTCCTTATCAATTAATGTAGAGGAATGACCTCTCTTCAAAGGAGATTGTTAGCAAGCTTTCAAGATAGTGCAACGTATGAGCAGGTGGATGAAGACACAAGATTGCAAGATGGCAAAGACAAGCCAAGGATAATTTAAAGATCTCAAGTTTAAAGACAAAGTCGAAAGACAACGACAAAGGCTCAAAGATCACAACATGAATGAACAAGACTACTATTACACGTTCAAGATTCATTTATGACGAAATTCGTAACCTCCATTGAACTCCAAATATCGAAGATGAATGACCTCACATTGGGGGAGATTGTTAGCCTCAAAATATTGAGTCAAACAAGAATGTTCGATCATAGGTTTATATTGTAATATTTATTAGAATGGTGTAATAGTTAGTTAAAATAGTCGTGACATTACGGGCTTGATGGCTAGCTTAAAAGGCCTCTTTCAAGGTACTAAGCATTTATTCAAGCCCGACCCAAAACAAATATAGTCCAATAGAAAGCCCGCATGTGGGTGGACTATATAAGCACCCTCCTAGCATGTTAGGAGGGTTGGATCTTTCATTATTCTCTAATCTAATTTCACATAGTTAATCATCTCTCTCAACTTTCTCTCTCTACATTCTCCCTCTAGAAATCATCTCTTTTCTTTTTTATTTCAATTAATCTATCATGGTGAAGTGAATTAATATGGGAACAATAGTATATGTCAAGTCTAAGATCTAAAAGTAATCTTATAAGTTTAATATTGATAATAACATCTCAAATATAACTATGATGCCCTAAATTCCCTTAGAAACCCTATAATCCCTAAAAATAAGTAATAAACTCAAGAATGATAAACTATGAATGGAAAATACATATGAATAAGTCATCAAGGATTATAACCAAGTTATAAACTATACCTTATAAACATAATAATACCTAAGAATAACAAGAAACAGTTCATACAAAGCTAAGTACAAATAAATGTACATAATAATCTTGATCATCACCTAGAAACCCTTGGTAAACAATGTTGCAAGCAATATAACTACATAATATCTATATACTATTATCAAATACACTATACTAATTATAATCTATGATATAAAGGAAAGGTAAATAATCAAAATCCACTAATATTCACTAATCTAAAGCTAATTACAAGTAAATGACCTATAACCAAGATTAGCATATAAAATCCATTTCATATTGAATTAGAGTCTAATCTTTTGACACTAATTATAAAACTCAACTAAGTATCATATTAAGGTTATACATTTATTTCAAGTTAAGTTACACATTAATAAAGCATAAGGTACAAGTTATCAAAGCATAGGATCTTAAGCTCCCATAATCATCCCTAGAATATGGTAAACCTATATAAACCCTTAAACCAAGAATGTAGAAACCATAGAAGTCATAAAGATATCATATAATCCCTAGAATAAGTGTACATTAGGATATAAACCCTAATTACCAAAGATAGAAAGTCATTAGGATTAGTAACCTAAAAACCCTTATATTAAGAAATCTACATAGAATCACTACCTAGTCTTTTAGGACAAGTCTACAAACACCCATAACACTTCATTAATGTGAAAACTCGGGTTTTAGCGAGTCATTTGTCACTCGTTAACCACTAATTATATGTTAGGTTGTGTGCACAATATACTTTATATGTTTTTATGAGTGATTTTGGAAATAAGGAAGAATGAAATGATTTACATGATGTGTAAATCATGGTCGGGTTTTGGCGAGTCAGTTGTCACCCGTTAACCGCTAATTATGTGTTAGGTTGTGTGAACAATATATTTCATATGTTTTTATGAGTGATTTTGGGAATAAGAAAGAATGAAATGATTTACATGATGTGTAAATCATGGTACAAGTTGGAAACGAAATGAAATGAAATGAAATGAAATGAAATGAGTTCAGAATGTACTGCGGGAAAGTTCAGATATCGTTTTTATAAGGTTTCATGTACGTATCATATGTTGTATGTATGTATTAAGTATATATTATATGTATTAAATAAGTTTTAGAGTTACTTTCCATATTTAGAAACTTTTAGAAATGAAGATTAGTTAGAAAATCGCGTAAAAAGTCGAAAAATTAACGTAAGGCTTTCAGGTTTTGGTCCGGAAGTAACTCGAGACTACCATTTAGTGTAGTAATGATTAAATATCAGTATATGGGGTATAATAGTCGGCCTAAGGGGTTTGGGCTTGGTTTTGGGCCGACTTATGCTTTAGTAAGGGAAAAGGAGGCCCAATTTGAGTACTAGTAGGACTATGGGTTAGATTTAACCATAAATAAATGTCCTATAACCCCAAAAACGAATTTCTCTTTTCCCTAAACCTTTATTCAGTAGATTTTATTAATGAGGGACAATTAGGGTTCCAAAAATCATGATCTTCCAATTGTTTCTAAGGTAAATCCTTCAAAACCATTATTCAATTAATGTTTTTTGTTAATTAATCTTAATTGTAATGTTAATTAACCATAATTGAGATGATTAGGTTTTATTAATTTTCTGTAAAAATATTGTAATCAAGATCCATTAATGATTTTAGGATTTGTGTTAAGAATTTAGGGATAATTAATGATGTTTAGAGGGTTGGTGTATAAAGGCGTAAAACAGTCTGATTTTTAGGACTGTCTTGTGTTGATTGTTCCGGGCAGTAGGTAGCACCTTTGGTCTAGTTTATTTTTTTTAAAATTAAGTTCAGAGAGTATACTTTTCAAAAATGTAAGGTTGGTCGAAAATGGAGTTCGGGAAGGTCGTCACACAATTTTTACAAAAACAGTGCGCTGTTTAGGCATAAATTTGGATTTCGGGAATTTGAGTCAAAACCTAACCAAACCAATGAGATAGCCAAAGATTTTTGATTTGAGAACTCTTTATAATATATATGAAAGAACTGGAGGTTTTCAATAAAAGTCATGGTGTTTAGGTCGGTCTTTTGGTGTCAAACATTTAGCATGTACAGAAAATCAGATTTATGAAAACGACTCTTGGCGTAGAAACTAAGCGAAAGGGTTAAATGTGTAAGTAGAAAGTAAAATTGGTTTTTTGAGTTCTTAGATTATAGAACAACATAACTGCAGTAGGTGAGGAGTCAAGGGTGGTGATAAGTTCACTTTATGTGATCATTTAGTGACAAGTTAACCGTACCGGGAAAAAACTGGATTTTTACGTATAGAATAGCTTGTAGTGAGAGAACTAGATAGTGCGGATTGGGGGATTAGATTCATCTCCTTGATTGTTAAATAACTTGGGTGTTAAGACCTGAGCTAAGGGTGTCGTGTATGATTTTGTAGGTTTGCAGGAGTGCTAGCTTGTTGTGCTATCAGGTGAGTTCATAGTCTAATTTTCAATGAGTTTTTAAATGTTTTATTCTAGTATGGGATGGAGATGATACTTGTGGTGTTCTTAAAATATTTTGGTGCTACAGCGCTCACTACTGAGGCGAAAGAAAGGAGCAAGATACGGCTTGGCCCGGTCTAAAGGAAGAAGAAAGTCAACCTTGTAGAAAAGCAGATAGAAGAGGTAGCCTATAGACTCAAGCGACGAGCTCGATGAAAACTCACCCCGTATTCCATGTGAGTCAGTTGACTTCGATTAGACCAGACCGACCCAGAGAGGAACGTGCCCACGAGGGCGCCACCAGATGTTGTAGATGAACCTACTAAAGACGAAATTAACGTTTTGACAAAGATGTGTTATTGTGTGACATGTGTGCTTATGTGTTTTGTTATGTGTTATGATATGTGTTTTGATATATGAATCTTGATTGGGTTATGTTTTGGTATGGTATATAGATGTATGGGCGTCTATGGGACCAGTTGTGATGTGTGCGGTGCGTGGGGCACGATCCATCCTGAGTTCTTGGTTATGTACATCGTCTTCTCAGAGGCAAGATAACTTGACGGGGATATGGTTCATCTTCCACTAGTGGTGTGGGAAAGATCTGGATAGTGTGGTGCATTGTTCTTATTGTGTGTTCTTGAATGATATAATTGTGCTTTGTTTGTAGTTGTATGTAACATGATTATCACATTATGGTCTATTGCTTTAACTTGTTTTCTTCAACTATTTACAGCGGTTGTTAAGGGTTCTTAAGATGTTTTCGGTAATTTAAACCTATGCTCTCACCAACTTTATGTTGACAGATTTTAGTGTCATTTTCAGGTGGGATAGTTGAGAAGGATGATGTTAGAAGTGGCTAGAGTCTAGAGGCTGCTAGGATTGCGTTAGAATGATTCCCTTTCCTCTTAGTCTTTATTTAATGTTTGAATAAGTGATACTTTGTAGACACCTATATGGTTGATGTGTGTTATTCGAATGTCTTTGGTAAGAGGTAGGCCTGTTACCTACTTACCTAGACGTCTGCATTGTTTGAGATATTGTCATGACATTCTGTCACCTTTTTATGACATTTCTATTTCATATAGTTCTCTCTATAGACACACTATTATTGTGATGATATCCATACGTCGCGCCCCATATTCCGCCATGGTGGGGTGTGACAGAATGGTATCAAAGACAATGGTTATAGAGAATTAGGTTGCCTAGCCTAGTCTATAGCTTAAGGGTCCCTGCATATAGGTGTCATAGGAGTACATGTGCATTATAGTATATTATGTGATTAAACGCTAAATTCCGTATTTTTGTATATGAGCTACATTTATGATACTGATTGATATTTTCTGAA
The DNA here is from genome assembly GCA_025667525.1 of Glebionis coronaria. NCBI lineage: Eukaryota > Viridiplantae > Streptophyta > Magnoliopsida > Asterales > Asteraceae > Glebionis > Glebionis coronaria. Next base: position 172,395 of record JANFOE010000287.1, read on the forward strand.
TATTGTCGATCCGTATTTAACTAAGTTTTTAAATGTTTTTTCAGTATGGGATGGAGATGACACTTGTGGTGTTCTTAAAATGTTTTGGTACTATATTTTTAAAAATGTTTGGACATAGGTGTGTTATTGTGTGACATGCGTGCTTATGTGTTTTGTTATATGTTCTGATATGTGTTTTGATATGTGAATCTTGATTGTGTTATGTTTTGGTATGGTACATAGATGTATGGCATCTATGGGACCAGTTGCGATGTGTGTGGAGCGTGGGGCACGATCCGTCCTGAGTTCTTGGTTCTGTACATCGTCTACTCAGAGGCAAGATATCTCGACGGGGATGTGTTCATCTTCCACAAGTGGTGCGGGAAAGATCTGGATAGTGTAGTGCATTGTTCTATTGTGTGTGACAGGATACTTCTTGATTGTTTAGTGTGCTTTGTGAATTGTAGATGTGATTGGTACTTGAATTGAGTTTGTTGTAGATGCATTTGACATGATTATCACATTATGGCCCATTGCTTTAACTTGTTTTCTTCAACTATTTACAGCGGTTGTTAAGGGTTCTTAAGATGTTTTGATAACTTAAACCTACATTCTCATCAACTTTATGTTGACAGATTTTAGTGTCATTTTCAGGTGGGATAGTTAAGAAGGATGATGTTAGAAGTGGCTAGAGTCTAGAGGCTACTAGGATTGCATTAGGAGGAATCCCTTTCCTCTTAGTCTTTATTTAATGTTTGAATAAGTGATACTTTATAGACACCTATATGTTTGATGTGTGTTATTTGAATGTCTTTTGTAAGAGGTAGGCCTGTTACCTACTTACCTAGACGCCTGCATTGTTTGAGATATTTTCATGACATTGTGTTACCTTTTTATGACATTTCTATTCATATAGTTCTCTCTATAGACACGCTATTGTTGTGATGATATCCATACGTTGCGCCCCATATTCCGCCATGGTGGGGTGTGACAGAATGGTATCAAAGACAATGGCTATAAAGAATTAGGTTGCCTAGCCTAGTCTATAGCTTAAGGGTCCCTGCATATAGGTGTCATAGGAGTACATGTGCATTATAGTATATTATGTGATTAAACGCTAAATTCCGTATTTTTGTATATGAGCTACATTTATGATACTGATTGATATTTTCTGAATATTGTCGATCCGTATTTATGATGTTTTCTTATCGAATATTTTTACTAGTATGGATTGAACCATAGTCGTATACACTAGCCATTTTTGGATTTCGTTTGATTATGCTTTCATGTTTCTTTATACATTTTGAATTTTGTCTATGCTGGTTCAGTTGGATTACGAGTTTATGTGTTTCTTGCACTGTCTCGTTATTTTAATACATGGACTTTGGACCTTATTTTATGTTGTGGTTATGTGTTTATATGAGTTGTAGGATCTATGTGCTTATTTGAGTTGCTAGATTGATTTGTTATGTGTAGTATTGATTCTTATAAGTGTCATCATAGGAGGGAGTACATTGGTGAAAAGGGACATGTATAATTATGAAGGCCTACGTAATTATATATGTGCCACAACACCAATGGATTTTCAAGTATGATTGCATGAAAGAGGGTTAATACATGCTTTTTTTATAGTATGTGTTGGATGGATTTGATTGTATGTATGCCTATGCCTATATAAGTATAATTCCCTTCTATTTATCGATTGTATTTTTGGGATGGTTTGCTAGTTCGTTTCCCTTTGAGATGTTTAACTTCCATAGTAGCGCATTTCTCGAGTCCCCATTTCACGTGTTCGTTTGTAAAACGGTACTTTTGTATAGAGGCTATTGAGATGGTGGAGAATTATTTTTGGGATAACGATATCTTCTGTTTTGAGTCTTACGTGGTAAAAAAACGGAATTTGCAAATAGTTAAAATAGTTGTTGGTAGTCGGTGAAATAAGGGTAAAGTATCGAAGCGGTATTTGAAATAAGGTGTAATATAAGTTTTTTAACATATAAGCATGGCTTGTTTATTTAAAAAAAATGGGATTAAGGTTATATTGTCAGGACTGTCACTAGTGTTGGGCAGATTTTGAGTAAAATCGTTTTGGTCATAAATTACTCGTTTTAAAAGATTTTTAGGTGATTCAAAAGCCTAAAATTATGTAATCGGAGCGTAATTTTCAAATAATCAGCATGTATAGTCAATGGGGGTCAGTAGCTTGGTCTAATTAATTGTTCAAGTGTCGAGTTCAAGGTTAATGTTTGTACGACAAGGTTTAAACTCGTGTTTTGGGTATTTTGGGATTGTGGACACTTAGAGGGCTAACATGGGGCTGATTAAGGATAGGTATTTGAGAGTTCTTTATATCTTAAAATACATGGTTATATTTTGATGAGTTTTGATTTATGGTATTTATGAGTATGACTAAAATCAGGGCGACAGTTTCAAACCCGTTGAGTTATGTGGCGGCTCCTAACTTGGTTTCAAGACAGTTCTTGTTTGATGAGTTGCGAGATTTAGTTAGGTTGTTTACATAACTTTATGGTTTTGATAAGTTTCCTCGTGGAAGGTTAAGGCTCATGTGTTGTTGGTTGAAATTATTTTAGTATAAATTGAGTTCATGTTTGAACGTGAAGGTTTTATGAGGGCTATGTATCCCCATTTATTTGCTGAGAATATGTTTGAGTTTGAGAGTAAATCTCGGGACGAGATTTCTATTAGGAGGGGATGATGTGACAACTCGGATTTTGGCGAGTCAGTTGTCACCCGTTAACCGCTAATTATGTGTTAGGTTGTGTGCATAATATATTTTATATGTTTTTATGAGTGATTTTGGGAATAAGGAAGAATGAAATGATTTACATGATGTGTAAATCATGGTACAAGTTGAAAACAAAACGAAATGAAATGAAATGAAATGAGTTCAGAAATATACTGCGGGAAAGTTCAGATATCATTTTTATAAGGTTTCATGTGCGTATCGTATGTTGTATGTATGTATTAAGTATATATTATATGTATTACATAAGTTTTAGAGTTACTTTCCATATGAAGGTTAGTTTAGAAATCACGTAAAAAGTCAAAAAATTAACGTAAGGCTTTCAGGTTTTGGTCCGGAAGTAAATCGAGACTACCATTTAGTGTAGTAATGATTAAATAACAGTATATGGGGTATAATAGTCAGCCTAAGGGGTTTGTTCTTTGTTTTGGGCCGACTTATGCTTAAGTAAGGGAAAAGGAGGCCCAATTTGAGTACTAGTAGGACTATGAGTTGAATTTAACCATAAATAAGAGTCCTATAACCCCAAAAACGAATTTATCTTTTCCCTAAACCTTTATTCAGTAGATTTTTATTAATGAGGGACAATTAGGGTTCCAAAAATCATGATCTTCCAATTGTTTCTAAGGTAAATCCTTCAAAACTGTTATTCAATTAATGTTTTTATTAATTAATCTTAATTGTAATGTTAATTAACCATCATTGAGATGATTAGATTTTATTAACTTTCTAGAAAAATATAGTAAATAAGATCCGTTAATGATTTTAGGGTTTGTGTTAAGAATTTAGGGATAATTAATGATGTTTAGAGGGTTGGTGTATAAAGGCGTAAAACAGTCTGATTTTTAGGGTTGTCTTGTGTTGACTGTTCTGGGCAGTAGGTAGCACCTTTGGTAGAGTTTTTTTTTTTAGAAAAAATAAGTTCAGAGAGTCTACTTTTCAAAAATATAAGGTTGGTCGAAAATGGAGTTCAGGAAGGTCGTCAAACAATTTTTACAAAAACAGTGCGCTGTTCAGGAATACATTTGGATTTGGGGAATTTGAGTAAAAACCTAACCTAACGAATGATATAGCCAAAGATTTTTGATTTGAGAACTCTTTATAATATATATGAAAGTACTAGAGGTTTTTAATAAAATTCATGGTGTTTAGGTCAGGCTTTTGGTGTCAAACATTTAGCATGTACATAAAATCAGCTTTATGAAAACGACTCTTGGCGTAGAGACTAAACTGTGAAACCCCCCAAATTAGGTTTGCAGCGGAATAGTAATTGGGTGCCACGTTGCGGATCACAGAACAAATGGCATACAAAGCATTGATCATAATTATATGATTTTGAAATACAGTTGATACAAATATTGTTTTAGTACAATCAGTTGAAATGTTGAATATCAGTTGTTACAAGTATCCCAGTGAAAACAGATCCCCTAATTATTATGATGATCCTAAATGATGCTTAGTCCATGCTCAAATAATCCAGCTTAATTTCCTAAGAAAAACATGCTTAAAACATTCAACATAAAGTTGGTGAATTCATAGAGTTTTGTAAAATCATAGTTCAGGACTGTAAATTGTCCTACATAGTATTGCACCAAGTTTGATATAAAAAAACAAGTGTAGGATCTCAAATATCCCATATAGTATTTCATAAGATTTGATAAAAATCAAGTTCAGAAATATCATAATGTTCCATATTGTACTGCACAAGGTGTGGTAAAATCTAGTTTAGGACCGCAAACATCACAAACGTAGTATTGCACAAAGCCAAATACTATAAAGTAATTACATTTCCATATTGCCCGAAACTGATACTTGACAGTCAAGTCCACAACAAATGAGGACCCTTCGCATTAAAATGCACCCAATAATAAGTTCTGACATGTGAAACATCTGTTGTCCTTGCCTAGGCACAGTGAGCGCTACTCACCCAGATGGGGATGGGCAATCCCAAATAGATCTATTTATAACATTCAGGCAATTCAAAAATCCTAACGGTTTCAGATGCAGGGGTCATGCGGTTCATCTACAATAGGCAAATGTAATCAAGGGTGACAGTTCAGTTTGCGTCCTATAAAATATGTTACCAGTTTTCTCCACAGTATTAATCAACAGTTTATTAAATATAAGTATAGGGCCATGATCTCATGATATTAAAATCATATAGTCAAAACAAGTTATAGCATGTCTCCCCCTCGCGGGTTAGTAAAAACATAAATAGTAGTGAAAGGAGAGGCTATGAACTCACCTGTATAATACAGCTCGAGGATGATCAAGTATTCAAGTCATAGTGCACACAGTACATTCAATACCTAAGTAATTGAGTAGGTCTCAGTATATACACAAATAATAAATGTATGCAGTTTAATTACTCATACGTTCGTTCTCGTGATTAATAGGTCACATTATATTAAATTATTTACATATACTGTTACGATAAAGGTTATATGTGCGTGTTGTTCGTTTACTGTTTACGCGTACCCTCGATGGTTAAAAAGATATACATATTTTTAGTCTTCGTTGATAAATAAATTATTAAATTTATTTAATAATTTATAAGGTTCCAAAATAACTAGTTAAAGTTTATTTGTCAATAATCCTTATTTTAAAAACATGTTTCCCGTTGGGAAACATGAGACATAAAGTCTTTATTCCAAAAACTGCTAAAATTGCTCCGGTTATGCCAACAGTGGCTAAATTAAGCTAACAGTGGGTACCATTACGAAAACAGTGGGTATATTAGGAAAACTGTGGCGGAAGTGGTACTATTAGGCTAAAGGTGGCAACTTTAAGCTAACAGTGGTAAGTTTAAGATAACAGTGGCAGATCTATAGCTAACGGTGGTAAATTAAGGTTATCGGTGGAAGATCTAAGGCTAACAGTGGTGTTGGAAATACGTTTTTCGTATTAAGAAAGTCTCGGTCACTCCAACAATATAGTTATAGGCTCGTAGTATAAGTTTAATTAATATTTACATTAGCCCGACCCATGAGCATGTTCATGGGCCGGAGGCCCAAGTCCACTAAGGGACTTGGGTATATAAACCCCTTTCTACCATGGAAAGGGGTGTTGGTTGTTTCATTTTCTCAAGTAATAAACATACTTTTTCTCTCACTTCTCTCTCTACTTTCTCTCACTAGAAAAAAACAACCCTCTTGATGTATCAAAGATTATGATACTTCTACAATTGGTATCAAGAGCTATAGGATGAAATAAAGATTGGTTTTGTGTTGTTCATGCTTTTCTAAGTGTGTTCATGTGTTTTTGATTGATTTTACCGAAGTTTCAAATTTTTTTCATGTTTTTGTCGTTCCAAGTGATCTATATTTCTTCTAAATAGGTGTAGTAATGATTTGGAGATTTTGGTTTGGCTAGAAACACGAATTCCAAGGTAAAAATCTAATCTTTCTTGTTGCCTACAAGTCTCGAACTCTTTATCTGTTACGATCTGAATATTGCGATCGCATAAACCTGGGGTTTCTACTTGCGATCCAATATCACGATCACATCTTACGATCCGTGTTATGATCTAACACTACGATCAAGTGTCACGATCAGTGACTGTGATCTGTCTTACGATCAGTGACTGCGATCCGTGATCGACTGACTACGATCACGTGTTGCGATCCATTGTTACGATCAACGACTGCGATCACTAGTTGCGATCAATCGTTACGATCAAGGACTGCGATCACCTGTTGCGATCAACCGTTACGATCAAGGACTGCGATCACTAGTTGAGATCAATCGTTACGATCAAGGACTACGATCAAGGACTACGATCAAGGACTACGATCAAGGACTACGATCAAGGACTACGATCAAGGACAGCGATCACGGGTTACGATCGCACATCACGATCAACACAAATTTGCAAGACTTAGAGGATTTTTCAACTTTGCATTTCTTTGGAGACATTAACAAAAACACACAACCAAAAGATAATAACATCTTTATTTAAACAACACTAAAACACATAATCTTATTTCATTGCTCGATCATATTTGATAATCTTTATTCAAGGGATCATAAAATGAATTCACATTCATATATGCCAACAATGACATCGTTTACTGACCTTTCTATTATCTCGGGTACCGATACCCGTCCACCATTGCTTATGAAAGAGCTTTTTGAAGCATGGCAAGGTCGCATGTTGTCTTATATTATGGGTAGACCTAGTGGGAGACTCATGGTTCAATCCATTGAGCAAGGACCACTTGATTATGGCGAGATAAATGTCGACAATGTGACTAGGCCAAGGCTATTTCATGAACTAACGGATGCAAAAAAAATCATTGCCGATGCGGATGACAAAGCCGTGCAAACCATCAAGCAAGCTCTTCCACCCGATATTTATCATATGGTAAGCAATTACAAGGTAGCAAAGGAACTTTGGGATCACTTAGCAGTTTTGTTACAAGGGACTTCACTTACCAAGCAGGAACGAGAGTGTCAACTCTATGATTTGTTTGATAGGTTCTCATCAAGGAAACTCTTTATAAATACTACTGGCGCTTCACTACTTTGATGAATGATTTGAATGTGTATAATCTCCCAATTGCTCAGTTTCAAATCAACACCAAGTTCTTGAACATGTTACCCCAAGAATGGAGCTAATATGTCACTGATGTCAAATTGATTCAGGATTTGCACAAATCAAATTTAGATCAACTTTATGCTTTCTTGAAGCAACATGAGAAGCATGTGCTCCAGAAACGCATGTCTCAAGGATCTTATTCTGAACCTCTGGCATTAATGGAAAATCATCCAACAATGTCATATAACAACTCTCCGTATGCTATGGGACAACAATCTTATCACAAGCCCATGTTCCAGACTCCAAGCTTTCCATAGTATTCGATCTTACCACAACCACCTACATCATATCAGCAACAATAATAGCAACCAGCAATATCATCACAAGGAGACTCACATCATTTACCTTATGATTCACAACCATACTCACCTTATCAGCCTCCAACAAACCCTGCCATCACTTACCAGCAACATGAGGTTCCTCAACCCCATTACTCACAACATGTCAGTACTCCTTCAAATGTGTTTGTAGCTCAACCAGCACAAGTATTCTATTGTGATGATGAGATTCCAGTTCCTGAGTTTAGACAAGGGGATAATCCTACTGATATACTTGCTCAAATGTCTGCTTACATCACTCAATCATTGAACAAAAGAGGTTACAGAGGACCATATCCAACAAACAATCAGTTGAGGAATTCTTATAACTCTCATCAACAAGCTACAATCCAAGATGGCAGAGTTACCATGCTACCACTTCAGGGGAGACCAAGTTCATCCAATACTGGTGCTCGTCCATTCAACACTGCTACAAGGGGAAATAACACTGGCAAAATGAAGATGATCATCTGCTATAACTGCAAAGGGGAAGGACACATGGCTCGGGAGTGCAAGCAACCTAAGAGAAAGAGGGATGGCACATGGTTTCAGGAAAAGATATACTTGGTGAATGCTCAAGCACAAGGTCGAGAGCTCGATGAAGAAGAGTTGGCATTCCTTGCAGATCCAGGAGTTGCGGATACTGAAGGACTCACAGTAGCTTCTACCAACAATGCAACATACCAATGCGATGATCTTGATGCATACGATTCAGACTGTGATGATCTCAATACCGCCAAGGCAGCTCTCATGGAAAATCTTTCACTTTATGGAGCTGACACAATCTTTGAGGTACCAAATACTGCAAATGATACTAGTATTGTACCTTATCAAGTTAAGCAAGTGTCGGAGTATCCGGAACAGCCTCCGGTGGTTAGTAATTCAAACGAGGAGACAAACAATGATAGCAATATCAATGCAAGTCCTCAGACTTTGAGTGAAACACAACTGGGAGCTATTACGTCTACAAATTCGTTTGCTCAACAAGATATGGTGATGGTTTCGGCATCTTTGCTTGGCCAAATGAACAATGCGGTCCTTGAAACCCTCGGTGTTAATCCGACACTATCAGCCGAGCTTGCTTTGTATAAGGAAAAGGTTAACACCTTAGAATTAACTCCAGTGACCACTACCTTAACCAATCTAGAATTTGATAGGTTTAGGAAAGTCCAAATGGATAACTTACTAGAAATTGAAAGTTTAAGAGCAAATCTTTCAAAAGAACTTAAAGAAAAAGAGCCAGTCGTTAATAATTTTCAAAAACTTCAAACGGATTTCGAAATTCTCGAGTCTAAAAGGGTTGAAACGGAAATTAAGGCATCTAAGAAAGTTAAAAAGACAGAAGTTTTGCTTTTAAAACAATACTCTGCTTCACATTTAGTACACTTGTTTCATTCATCTTTTAAGGAATTCACTCTATCACGTCTAATAGACTTACCACCTAACCCGGGGTATGCAAAGCAAGCATTTAACCACAACCCACGACTTTACGATGCAACCAAGTTAGGATTGGTATTAGATCTGATTGTGTTTCCGAATGAATCCGAGAATTTATCACTACATGAAGAGAATCGGTCAAAAGTGATTTTTACATATCCTAAGTATGATTATGCACACCTTAATGCAGAGAATGCAAAAAAGAATCTTAGACTTCGCTTTAACATACAAAAGGAATTTATCCACACACCAACTTTCATGTCTACTAGAGAAAGCCTTGGTATATTTCCTACATTTGTTAATCCGAATGAACCTAAGGAAGTTCCAAAGGATCTTCTACCGGTGAGTACAATATTGCTAAGCTTGAAAGAGATTAGGCGATACCTTACCGGATTTGACAAGGTCATCAAGGAATGTACGACTTTAATGGCTCAAACCGCTGGAGAATGGGCTTTCGAACACATGAAAATGGTGTTTGAGAAAGAGATCGGTCCGTTTGTAAACAATGTTAAAGAAGGTCTTCTAGATCTTGGGAACAATCTTAACTTTAAAGTGGCTGAAGTTCGAAAAGTTTTCTATGAAATGGATGATGCTTATGAGCAACATCTAATTGAGAAAGAAAAGATTTTGTCCGAATATGACCGATTCTTGGAACATATAGTGTCTCTCGAAGTGATGCAAGTTGTTACTATTGAATATGCTTTTGAAATGACATCTGCTGTGAATAAATGTGACGATGTGCATGATATCTCTGTGAATATTGTTGAACCTATGAATAATGTAGATAATCATTCTTGTCACGAATCTAACGCTGAATTTTTAAAGCTTCAAGATTCTTATAACTCACTTTCAAAGCGTTTTGATGAGCTTCAACAACATTGTATATCTCTTGAAATTGAAAATCAATCTAAAAATGAAACTCTTTCAAAAACAAATGATTGTGAAAACACCGTTGAGACTAGTGACAAGATGATTCAGGTGGTTCAGGCATTAGAAGAAGAAATCATGAGACTTAAGAGAGAGTCACAAAAAGAGAAAGTGGAACTAGAGGCCGCAGAGGTTAAAAACCATGCCCTAGAAAATAGAATTACTTCTATGCTAGGGGAGTTTGATAAAGTAAAGAAGGGTTTTTCACATATTTATGGTTCATTAGAAGAACGCTTCGCTTGTAATGCGGTAGTGCAAAAGTCACTTGTTGACAAACTGAACCAAAAGTGTGAGGAAATCTCTGACTTAAATATGCAACTCATAGACAAAAACATGGTTTTGGCTGAGTTAAAGGAGACACTTCAACTCAAAGGACAAGAAGTTGTTGATAACCCAGTCATAATTTCTGCACCGTCCTCTAGTGCTCCAAAAAAGGTGGTGATCACTAAGAACCCGTACCATAAGAACAATCCTTTATCATATAAGCTATATATGGAGCATGCAATTAAGCACGTTGATCTTGCTAGGGATGTTGTAGATGATCTCTATGAACTAGATCCCTTAAACTGTCACTATTACTCTGATCATGCTTACATAGAGAAGGTTCAACAATGCTTAGAGCATTTGACTTACATAGGACAATCGGGTTCTACACCACCTAAGCAACCTACCCCCACCATTGCCATAACTCCATTCAATAAGACTCCAGGAGCTCAGCCTGTTTTAAACACACCCATCAAGGCAAAATCAAAATCTGTCACTAATATTCCCTTGGCTTCTACAAGAGTAATTATGTCTACTAAGGCTAAAGGATCTCAAGACAAGAAAGATAGGATCAAGCCTTCCACTAGTAGGACTGCGAAGAAGAAAGTAGAAGTTCACCCTAGGAATGTTATTTAAGTTTTAAATAAAAAGAATCATGTACCTAAGACAAAAGGCTCTACCTCTATGCAGACGTCTAAGCAAAATGTGAATTCTAATTTGAGATGTTGGAATTGTAATGAATGCATGTTTTCTCAGCGTCATGATTTATGCCTTGTTGATCACGTGAATGAAATGTATGACATTAGGAACAATCTTGAATGGATTCCAACGGGGAAGAAATTCACCCAAGTTGGTTGGCAATGGAAACCCACTGGTAGGACCTTTACAGCAAATGGAACTAAGTGCCCTTTAACTAGGATCACATTCACTGAAGTTAGGCCTCAACGTCCTTTAACTAGGAACTCCAGCACTAAGAAATGGAAAAAGCGCCCTTTAACTAGGTTTGCATCCACTATTGTGCCTACCAGTGAAGAAGTACCTCAGGTTATTAGACAACTAGAATCTAAGCCAGCATCTAGGAAACAAATTTGGAAGCCTAAGAACTCTTCTGATAGCAAATCTAAGATAAATATATCTGTACCTGCTAACACAGAGGAACATTTAGATTTTGATACATTGTCTTCGTCTGGTGATATTTTCAGGTGGTCGAAATCATCCTCTGGTACTTGGACTCTGGATGCTCAAAACATATGACCGGAGACCGCTCGATGCTCAGAAATTTCGTCGCCAAGTTTCTAGGAACGGTTAAATTCGGCAACGACCATATTGCGAAGATCATGGGTTATGGTGAATATCAAATTGGGAATGTTACGATTTTAAGGGTATATTATGTGGAGGGACTTGGTCACAATTTATTTTCAGTGGGACAATTTTGTGATTCAAACCTTGAGGTTGCTTTTTGACAACATACTTGCTTCATTCGTGATCTTGCAGGAAATGATCTGTTAAAAGGTTCTCGAGGGGATAATCTCTACACACTGTCCATTCAAAACATGATGGTCGCCTCTCCTGTATGCCTTCTCTCCAAAGCATCTAAGACAAAGTCATGGTTGTGGCATCGTTGGTTATCTCATCTTAACTTTGATGCTATTAACCATTTGGCTAAAAACGAGCTTGTTCGTGGTCTTCCAAAACTTAAGTTCGACAAGGATCATTTATGTTCCGCGTGTTCTTTGGGGAAAAGCACCAAGAAATCATACAAACCTAAAGCTTAAGACACCAATCAAGAACCACTGCATCTCTTGCATATGGATCTTTGCGGGCCTATGCGTACGGCTAGTGTGAGTGGTAGAAAATACATCCTCGTCACGGTGGATGATTTCTCTAGGTTTACATGGGTAAAGTTCTTAGCAACCAAGGATCAAGTACCAAACTATATTATTACTTTTCTAAAGATGATCCAAGTGCATCTTAATGCTACTGTTCGCCGCATTCGAACTGAGTTCGTTAATCAGACTCTACGAGATTATTATGAAGAGGTTGGTATTTCACATGAAACTTCAGTTGCCCGCACTCCACAACAAAATGGTGTCGTGGAAAGACGAAACCGTACACTATAGAAGCTGCTAGAACTATGTTGATTTATGCGAATGCTCCTTTATTCTTATGGGCTGAAGCAGTGGCAACCGCATGTTATACCCAAAACCGCTCCATCATTCGTAAGTGCCATGGTAAAACTCCATATGAGCTACTTCATGGACATAAACCCGATATTTCCTTATTTCATGTGTTTGGTGCACTGTGTTATCCCAATACTAATAGTGAGAATTTGGGCAAACTTCAACCGAAGGCTGATATTGGAATCTTCATTGGTTACTCACCCGCAAAGAAAGCTTTCCGAATCTATAACCGTCGTCTTGGCAAGACAATAGAAACTTTGGATGCTGATTTTGACGAGCTGACAGCGTTGGCTTCTGAGCAACACAGCTCTAAACCCGTACTTCATGAGATGGGAACCAGTACTATTAGTTCCGGATTAACTCTCAAGAATCCTACTTCTCCATCATTTACACCACCTACAAGGCCCGAGTGGGATGAGTTATTTCAACCTATGTTTGATGAATTCTTTGATCCACCTAGTAATGATTCTCTAGCACCTACAGTAGTAGCTCCGATTCCCGAAGTTGTTGCTCAAGTTAATGGAAATCAGTCCAATGCATCTACTGTTACTATTGAACCAGATGAACCATCACCCACCAATTCTCAAATCATACCCGAATCATCACCCCCGCTCGTTCCTAATGATGTTGAAGAGGATTTCTATGATCACGATTTGGAACTTGCTCACCTACAAGAGCTTCCATTCTTTGGTTCACAAATACCCGAAAACCCTAACGGTGCGTCTACCTCAGAGGAACCTCCTGCAATCGTTCACCCCAGACCACTACAGATTGAAAATCACAATACAAAATGGACAAAGGATCACCCAATCTGAAACATTATCGGTGACGTCGATCGACCAGTCTCAACACGCCATCAACTACAAGAACATGCATTATACTGTTACTTTGATGCATTTCTCTCTGAAATTGAACCTAAAACTTGGCAACAAGCTATGACACAATCATCTTGGATTGAAGCCATGCAAGAGGAACTCAATGAATTTCAACGCCTTGAAGTATGGGAATTAGTTCCTCTACCCGACAACGTTGACATCCTTACATAGTTGTGGGTATATAAGGTTAAACTTGATGAGTTAGGTGGTGTGTTAAAGAACAAAGCTAGATTGGTTGCTCGAGGTTACAAACAAGCTTTGGGTATTGACTTTGAAGAATCATTTGCTCCTGTTGCTCGATTGGAGGCGATTAGACTATTCCTTGCTTATGCTGCTCACATGAATATGATCGTCGATCAAATGGATGTCAAGACGACATTTCTTAATGGTGAATTAAGGGAAGATGTCTACGTAAGCCAGCCGAATGGATTCGTCAACTCGGAGTATCCTAATCACGTGTATAAGCTCAAGACGGCTCTTTATGGGTTGAAACAAGCTCCACGCGCGTGGTACGATCTCCTATCGTCTTATCTGATCTCAGAAGGCTTCTCCAAAGGCAAAGTGGACCCAACATTATTCATTCTCAAGGAGGACAACGACATGATACTGGTACAAATTTATGTTGACGATATAATATTTGCTGCCACTACTCAAAGACTGTCTGACCATTTTGAGAAAATCATGTCCACACGTTTTAAGATGTCGATGATGGGAAAATTTTCATTTTTTTAGGGTTGCAAATTTCTCAAAATCCCAGAGGCATCTTCATTAATCAATCCAAATAAGCTCTAGAATCTTTGGAAAAAGTATCATTTTGAAAATTGTGACCCTGTGGATACTCTAATGGTGGAGAGATCTAAGTTAGATGAGGATAGCGATGGGATTGATGTCGATCCTAAATCTATATCTGACTGCTAGCAGGCCTGATTTGCAAAATGCTATATGCATGTGTGCCCGGTATCAGGCTCGACCTACCGAAAAGCACTTACATGTTGTGAAAAGGATCTTTCGGTATCTTAAAGGAACACTTAATCGTGGTCTATGGTATCCGAAGGATTCCTCTATTGCACTAATATCATATGCAGATGCGGATTATGCTGGGTGTCAAGATACTCGACGTAGCACTTCTGGCAGTGTGCAACTTCTTGGAGATAGACTGATTAGTTGGGCATCCAAAAGGCAGAAAAGCGTTGCGATATCCAGTACAGAGGCTAAATACATTGCTATGTCCGGTTGTTGTGCTCAAGTTCTTTGGATCAGATCATAATTAACTGACTAGGTATTGGATTCAACAAAATCCTGATGTACTGTGACAACAAAAGCGCCATTGCCCTTTGTTGCAACTACGTTCAATATTCCCGGGCGAAGCACATTGACATACGCTACCACTTCATCAAAGAGCAAGTGGAAAATGGAGTAATCGAGCTGTACTTTGTCAACACTGAGTATCAGCTGGCGGATATATTCACCAAGGCTTAAATCAAGGACGTATCGAGTTTTTGATCGAAAAGATGGGTATGAAATCATTCTCACCAGCAACACTCAAGGAGTTGGCAGAAGAATTTGCAGAATAGTGGTGGTAAACTATTCTAGAGTATCCTTTTATCGTGATTAGAGGTGCACATCCAAACCGGTTAGTAACCGTTTAACCGATTCATAACCGAAAGCCGGAACCGGTTCTAACCGGTTAGGGTTTTTTACTAACTGCCGGTTACTAACCGGTTTGGATTTTGAGGGTATTTGACCGGTTTGTAACCGGTTTTTTCCAACCGGTTTTTTCCAACCGGTTTTTCGATTAACCGGTTAAATAGGGTTTTTTTTTATATTTTTAAATTTTTTATTGTATAAAACGTATGGTAGAAGGGGTTAACCGCCGGTTAACCGGTTTGTAACGTTAGGCCGGTTATATTTTTTTACGCTTAGACCAGGTAGTAACTGAACCGGTTAACCGGCCCAACCGTTTTTTGGTCTTTGACTAAAAACCGTGTTTTTTAATCCAAACCGAACCGGTTCGGTTAACCGGGTATGTGCACCTCTAATCGTGATCTTGTATATTATCGTATATATATAAATCATCAAAAGAAAAATACAAAAATATAAAACCTACAAAAACCATAAAAATTATAAAACCAAGAAAATCCAAAAATATTTTTTTCATTTTTTTTTAAATATTAATTAATTTATACTTTTAGATATTATATCAGATTTAATTACACATCTGTAGAAGGCGCCCTTTCTGAATAGCGAAACTAATTCTATGAAAAACCACATCTGTGGATTTAGGTGTCATAGCATTGCTATTCATAACGCGCTGAATTCTCTTCAGAAGCTCCACCGCTTCAGGTGCAAGGAAACCGAAGGTATCAAATGCAAAAGGAATAAACACGTGTTGATTTTCAATGCATGATTTTTCGTGTTTGTCACTTTGCATGAGGCGGCTTTCAAAGCAGCCTGACCCGCTGTAAAACGGCTACCCAACCCCACTAGAGGAGAAACCCCAGTCATATCAACACACGCATGTTTTCCTCCAGCCCATCCAAAAACCAAAATATCCGCCGGTCTGAGTGTGGATCTTCCAAACAGGTCAGTCAAGAAGTTCACAGGTGCTTCTTTCTTGGGGGAGATTCCAGCACGCCTACATATGTCAAAAAGAACGTCCCTAACCATATCATGTCGATACTTGAAGCCCGAGAGCTCTTTACAATGAACCGCATGTTCCCCAAAAGAATCCAAACATGCCTTGCGACAAACAGGGCATATTGTATCAACCGAAAATAATGGGCATGAGGCGATACTTAAGAATAGAACGGTATTCCACTGGTGACATATGTTGACCGAGCCCGTTTATAGGGATAGCTAGTAGGAAATCTTGAGCATGTGATGCGCGTAAACACTCAAAAACTGCTTTCTGCCTCAAAGTCATGTCAAAGTGGACCTCCATATCCTTGACTATTTCACTAAAAAGGGTAGTCGCCAATGTTTGTTGGGTTTTAGAAGGGGCGGTATCCTTATTAGTGAAACAACTAGAATCAAAGCTTGGAATCGTACACATAGGCAAGCTAAAGCAAAAGCATAATCATCATCCATACCACATATACCACTATCACGTAAGATGTGGTCTTGTAACACCCAACATTTTAAATCGGGCATGTCTTTTAGTACGGTAATATTTACGGCCTTTAAAATGTCGATTAATATTGACATGGTGCCATAAATAGATTCCATGTGAAAGTTGTAAATATTTTAAAACATGCCCATATGGCTTGTAGTTATTTCTGACTGCAACCCGTTTTTCCGCATTAAAGTCATGTATTTCTTTTGAAAACATTGGCTCACAACGGGAATTAATTTTCTCGGGCAAGGTTTACTTTAAAACCTTGTAAGGGATCAAGTTTACTTTATAACTTGGTCTAACACAAATTTATGTACGCTTCAGTGCACTTATTTTGTTAAAATAAGAGAAATCCTATTACCACCAGAATCGTTCCATAAAATCACAAAACGGAAAAGGTTTTCATGGATATTTGTCTCTTTGAAAACAAAGACTACAACTCTTTAAATAGAAAACGGGTCAGCGTTTAAGGGGGAGCAAATATCAAATCATTTTGTTTAGACAAGTCTTCAAAACGGATTTTTAGAAAAATGCAAAACGATTATCTTCATCATCATATGCTATGTGTGCCTTGTGATCGTGTTAGTTGAGTGATTGGTGTATGTGATCGTGTTAGTATTTCAAGATAAGAAGTTACGGGTTATTGAATTAACAACTTTTCTAAATGGGGGGCCAAAATTGCAAAACTTGCAATCAGGGGGACCAAGATGCAATTTATTGCAATTGCTTTGACCAAGGTCAAAACATAACATCCCCCCTCCCTGTTTATTCTTTATCGTCACACACACATAAACTCTACTCAATCCGCCATTGTTACATGCTTCAAATCCCTCATTTTTTGTGTGATGCACGTGCAACATCATCTAGGTATTATTATCATAAACATGTTACTTCTATGTTCATCTTGTTCTTTGTATCATAATCAATCAAACCAGTACATCATGATCAAATCAACTTAGGGTTTCAAAACTCAAGTATCATCAAAGTGATAATTGAGTGGTGGGCTTTGTTAATCTAAGATAGATAAACATTGGTTTTGAACGGTTTTGTATTAAACACACTCTAAGTCCAGTAATCGAGATCACCAGGTTTTCATTGTTCATAACGCCCAGACTGCGATGGCTACCAACGATCGTTGATTGCGATGGATGAAATGCGATGGAATCATTCCGATGGCTCACTGCGATAGGGTGTCGCGATGGATCGTTCCGATGGTCCATCGCGATGGCTCATTGCGATAGGTTCATTGCGATGGCTCACATCTTGCGATGGCACGGTTACGATCGTATACTACGACGGTCACTACGATAGTATATTGCGATGGCCCCATTACGATGGCCTCATTGCGATGGGTATTAGCGGTGCGATGGCCCTATTACGATGGCCTCATTCCGATGGGTATTAGCACTGCGATGGCCTCATTGCGATCCCCCGATGCGATGGGTCATTGCGTTGGTATGTTATGATGGACCAATATTGCCATGACAGAAAGATGAGTTTAGCTTTACGATAGACATGGATATTGCAATGAAACATTAGAACATGATTGTGATACATAGACTAATACTCATTGTGACTTGTGATACTAAAATAAACAATACTAGATTAAGTTGTTAAAAAGATGACAATATACTAAGTGTAGTTTCGTCTTAATGTCATGTAATGTAATGTGGTGACATTTATTGTGATTTATTCACTATGCTAAGGATATTCATAGTTTATGAGATATATATATATATATATATGTGTGTGTGTGTGTATATATCAAGTGTGCATGTGTTTATCTAAGCAGGAAAATGTCGATCAACGAAGAACAACAGAAACGACTTGATCTTGTACTTGTTCCACTTAGTGCCAGAATGCCTCATGCACCAAACTATTTTCGTCTAAAAGACGATTTTGATCCTACTTTGGCGGAATTCAAAATTGCAACGGACATCCTAGATTGTTCACCGATAAAGGATGCATTACGTGCCACAACATCAGTTCCTGAAGTATACATGCACGAGTTTTGGACAACAACCACAATTACACAGGGAAAACAGTTGTCAAAGAAGATTATATCTTTCAAGCTCAACACGAAGGACTTGACAATTGAATTGTGTCAATTTAGGCAACTATTCAAGTTTCCTAAGTTAGCAAAAGGAGAACACTTTGTGCCTGACCCAGATACATATGAACTGCTTCGATTAATTCGAGAATTGAATTATGAGGGTGAAATTGGTTTTCTATCTCAGTTTAACACGTCACATATTAGGAAACCTTGGAAAGCAATTGTCACTATCTTAGTAAAATGCCTTACTTCCAAGATTCGTGGATCAGACGCAATGAGACCCTCTCAGGCTAATATCTTTTGGGGTCTCTACACTGGATCTAAAGTGAACTATGCACTACAACTTTGGGAGGAATTCTGCCATCAATTCACAAGTTCCAAGAAGAAAGCGTTGCATCTTCCATTTCCAAGGTTCACAAAACTCATCATTAATTTCTTCATGAAGAGTGACCCAGCTATTGATCCTCGTGGGAATTTCTTATATCATACTCAAGATAGAGACAATGTGTTGGACACTATGACTGCCGATAATCAATTCACAAAGTACTCACTACGACCAGCTCTTGTGCCAGACATCATGATCAATGAAGGGATCAATGAGAGTGACCACTACCAAGAGATGCTCCAGGATATTGAAGCACATATTAAAAGAGCAAATGCAGATCCCTCTGAGAAACAAACAGGTAAACGGAAGAAAAGGATTGCAAAGCGCCAAATGACTTCTTCTTCCAAAGATAAAGGCACAGGGAAACAACAAATAGTCGATGAAGATGAAAAAGAAGATGAGATGATCCACACTGATGTTGAACAAGAAGAAGTATCCCTAAAAAGGACAAAGAGAGCAAAGCAAACCAAAGGTAAAGAAGCACTTGTTGCTACAGATGAACCAGTTCAAGAAACCATTTCTGAAGCAAAACAACTGCGTATCACTCTTCAGTAGAGCAGAGAGGAGGCTTTCGTAACATCCAAGGGATCAGGCTCAACATTGTTCGATGAATTAGACGAATTTGGTAACCCAGATGACGATTTTGTTTTTTATGAAGATCCTAATGATGAAGATGTTGATAACTTCAACTTTGAAAGTCGTGAGCATAGTGAAGAGGGTGGTGGCAGTGACAATACATAAACAAGTTTATTGTATCATGATGCCAATATCACCACATCCTTACCGGAACCAACTTGCACTGTGATTAATAACGATTCTCATGCAACTCTCATTTCATGAAGTCCACTCCAAAGTAAGTCTACTTCTGGCTCTGATGATGTTATGAAATATCTTAATTTTGAAGGGGAGGGCGTCGAAGTCACAAATACTGATCCATCGACAAATGAGAATATGGTGGACGTTCCTGTAACTTCTGTTACAACAACTACCATTCCACCACTAACCCCCCCGGTCATCACCAATGTCATCACACCAACTCTTACACCCAAACTTGTTGAACAACCTGTACCAACTACCGCCCCAATGACTGAACCAACACCGTCACTAATCCTTGAACAACCTATATCATCCACAACCTCTCTAACGCTCGTAGTTCCACCTCCTCCATCAGTACAACAAGTATCATCCACCTCCAACCCATTCCTCACAGTCAGTGACCCACTGATTCAGAATCTTCAACAACAACTGGAGGCTCAAGCTAAACAAATTGAAGCACTAAATGAAAGAATCACCAATCCTGACACACAAACCCTCAAGGAACCGCAACCTGACGAGTCTACACTTAAGAAAATATCCGACATCGTCTCAAAGCTTAGTAGACAACATAAAACATTTCTTGGAGATAAGAAAAATCGTGACAAAGAGAATGCTGCCTTTCTTGGGTCAATTAATGATAATATGACCAACATCATTCGACGTGAAGTGAAGTTATATGTTGATCAGGCGCTACCAACTCTATTCAGCACCGGTTTATCTACTCTTCAACTGATGCAATTGTTGCAAACACGACTGAAAGATATGGGGCCTCGTAAAACGAAAAATAAATGAAAAGTTCTGCAATATCTCAACAGAGCTATCATTGAAGATACACCTGCAGATACTGAAGACTCTGAGTCTGAAGATGAAGACGAGCTAGAGGATGCAGATAACGAGGGTAACGGTGATGAGGATGATGGTGATGATGATCAAAATGAGGAAGAGGATGAGGAAGAAGAGGATAAAGATAAGGATGAAGAAGAAGAAGAGAACGAGGAAGAAGAGGATGAGGATAACAGAGAAGACGAGGATGAGGATACATATGGGGATGAGGATGATGATGATGATAATGATAGTGACGAGAATGGAACCAGAAAGGGTGATAAGAATGAAAAAACGGGTACTAGTGGCGACGAGTCAAATAAGGGTGAAGGTGATAAGGAAACTAAGAAAGGTATTGAGGAAGCCGATGAAAGAGTTGCTGGAACTGCAGAAAAGACTGTGGATGCTACGGTGCCAGAATCTCAACATACTGACACAAGTATGTCTACTGGACCGGTTTCTACTACTGCTTCTCACTACGAAACTATAGAAAGAAGACGAAATTCGAGTGTCTACGCATGAAGATGAACCCACAGGGTCTATGCCAGAAGACGAAATTCCAGTCTCTATGCCTGAAGATGATATACCGGTGTCAGAAGAACAATCTTCCACACCTTCTGAAGATCAGCACAATTCCGATATGGAAGTCGAAGACTTAAATGTACCAAAACCGACTTTTGTTGAATCTCTTATCATAGACGAGACTATACAGGAGCAACTCTGGCTTACAAATGCAGCACCACAACATCCTTTCGCCACAGCAACAGAAATGGAGCTCACTCAATACTTAAACAATCCAACCGATTTCTCGGCCATCCTAAGGTATCATCATGGGAAACCAACAATGACTCCGGATCTTCTCAAAATGGCAGCCACAGATGTGGATTTCTTTGATACTTTAAAGATCAGCCATAATGAGGCTGAATATCACATAAATAAGCTTACGAAGGCCATGAGAGCGATGAATACGGGAATTCAGACTCCAGTTTTACGGCCTCTTACACCCACAGTCATCGCCGGTTCCACAACGATTCCAATAGAATATTTTGTCTGTCATGATCTCGAGTATCTTGAAAAAGGAACGAAGAAATATGCTACATCACTCACCATGGTCAAGGCGATAAATCTGGAGAATGTACCTTGGATTAAAGATAAAGTACCTGATGCTCTATGTCGAAGGAAGTTGTTCAAGTTTTATGATACCTACGCAGCACTTGGCATTTCTCACTGGAATGCAAAGAAAAGGTTAGCTTACAATCACTTTCATCGTCCAAAAACAGGTTCTCCTATTGGCTCATATCGTAGAATTAAAAGCATACAAGGAGAAACTACTCAGACTGTATTTGGTTATGATTACTTGAATGTAATCGTGTTCAAATGTGCCAATGAAAAAGATTATAGAATCGATGAAAGTGATCTCCAGTACCTTCGGCTTGAAGACATTGAAGATTTTCTGTTGCTATTGGCTCATGAAAAGGTCGACCATTTATCTCCTGAGATAGTCATTGCGTTGAGTTCAAACCTTCGTCAATATGCTCGAAAGATCGTCATCAAACACCAGGTGGAAATTTTCAACTTGGAGTGGAGAGTTTCCAAAAGCAGCTAAACTTGCAACGTCCCCACACAACTCCGCTCAGTAATTACAACAAGGACAAAAAGCCTTACATGGGGACTACGACACCGGAAGTAGGGATATTTTATCTGAACGAGACAAGAACCATGCAGTTCATGAGATTCTCCGAACTGCATAAATTCAGTGATGGAACGCTCAAACACATTCGTAATGATCTGACTGTACTCAATGCCGGACACTCGCTTCCAGCAGTCAAGTACAAATGGACCGGCCAATTCAAAAGAGGAGCTAAGTATTCGATCAAAAAGATCGAGCAAAAGTTAAGGGAGCGCCGGTTGCTAAGAAGTTTGGAACGATTCTTAGGTGGAAGACCATATGGAGCTCACCACAGGTTCACGGAACGATCTATTTAATTATGGATCGTCTTCTATCAGGTTAAATCCATATGTCTATTATTGTGAATATGTCAATATATGTATAATAGGCTTTTGTGGCGTGTTGTAGTGTGAAAGTATGATATTTTTCAAGAATTCCTCTCGAGATTCTGAATCTTTCAAACATATCATACTCGAGCACTACAACTAACCTTCATTAATTTGACAGGGAGCATTAATATGTTCTACGTCCATTAACCAATTTCATTTTTTACCCAAAGACCGGTTAACCCATTAATATCCCAAACATTAATGGTTAACATTTTGGATAAGGGGAGAAAATGGGATTAAGGAGACTTGTAAAACATATGTGGCTAAAATGATAAAGGGCTTAATAGAAAATCCAACTTGATATATGATACGCATATGTTAAGGGGGAGCATTTTGTTGACAAAAACACTGAAGGTAAAAAAACTCTTGATATTTATATCACAAGCACCTCAGTGATTTTAAGGAATTTTTCATGAAGACGAATACTTACCCAAAACACACTTAACTCACGACGAATGTGGTGACAAAAGGGTGGTAGGATTAGGTATTAGTCCAATGATTCTTCTAGAACCGGAGGAATCTTCCCAAGGACAATTCCATAGTTAGATAATAGAAGTCCTTAGGAAAGATGGAGAATGGATTGTGAACGAAGCTGAATGCCGACCATATACTAATGCTAGCACTGGAACAATCACAACAAGGTGCTAGTGATGAGGTATTGGTAAGCATTGAAGGGGTTGAAGAATGAAAAAGAAATATAAAGATAAAGGTTGTAAAGAAAGAAGCCCTCCTTACAACTTAGGCAGAAACCTAGTCAACTCATCTTGAAGACAAAAGTATCATGGACCCAGTGATGCGATTCACAACCCCTCCCAGCCAACTCAAATATCTCTCAAAAGATATTTGTTTTAGTGTCACGGAGTTCAACACGCTATCTATCGGTTTATTCACTCCCAATAAATTGATATTGAAAAGGTGGCAATAATCTCCAGCCTCCGCTCAACAAAACAAAATGCACTATTGAGTCTAGAGCCACGAGATCATCAAAAGTCTCATTAGGACACAATTTGTAAACAAGAAAGATTTTTTATGATTCCTACGCAATATTATTGCAATATTGCCAGAACATCTGAGTGATACGAAAGTATTACAATGAAGATGGAAATCCTGCTTGAGCCAACATCAAACAAGCTCATGGTAGGTGACACGTGCAGTTCTTTAAGAACTAATCTTGTGATAAATGGAAAGAAACGATGGTTTAACTCTTAATTGAGATTAAACTTGTTACAGGTCCTCTACGCATTATCAAAGTGATCTTTCCAGACACTTAGAGTGACACACTTTAGTGTTCACAGTGAAGAGTGGAAATCCTTCAAGTGTCAACATCAAACAGCACTGCGGTAGGTGACAAGCAAGATTCTATCAGAATCAAGCTCATGGCAACTGGAAAGCAACGATGGTGAAAATCTTAATTGAAATTCACTTGTTCCAGGATTCATGAATTGACGGCTTCAATCATACGATTTTATAATCCAAATGATTCACTCTTTATGTTTGCAGTCAGCTTTGGACGGTCGAATAAAGAGAACGGGTTTACCCGCGAAATCTTGTCAAGGATATCTTTAATTAGAGCTACCTGTCACAAGTATGATATTTATTATCGTCCAACGGTCTTCACCGACCGGAGGTAAAATGCTACCGAATTAGAATAAAATGTCAAAGCCATTTTATTCGTGTCTTATTATGTTGCTGCATTTGAAGACGGTGGCGTTGCGGTGTACCAGTTGAAGTCATCCTCACATACTTATTCCTTCTGCATCAAATATTTCAACAAATTCAAGAAAGTCTCACCTAAAAGTCTTCCGCTGTATCGACTCTGAAACTTTCAAGAATTCAACAAAGGATAGGTATGTGGGACATGAAGTCACGAAGAGGCGAACATCACAAGAAGACAAAGATTGCACGTGAAAGGCTAAAAGAATATGTTCCAAGCAAAAGCCTGATGATATTCAACACATATTCACAAAAAGAAGAAAAGTTAAAGAAGAAAAGAGAAAGTGGACTACGAGCTCAAGAACGAAGATCTAACATGCTAGGTTAGGACTTTGTAAATTTGGAGTGACCTCCCTTTGGGGGAGATTGTTGGAAATACGTTTTTTGTATTAAGAAAGTCTCGATCACTCCAACAATATAGTTATAGGCTCGTAGTACATAAAAGAATTTCACACTCCCCTTTTTACAGGATAAGTTTAATTAATATTTACATTAGCCCGACCCATGAGCATGTTCATGGGCCGGAGGCCCAAGTCCACTAAGGGACTTGGGTATATAACCCCTTTCCACCATGGAAAGGGGTGTTGGTTGTTTCATTTTCTCAAGTAATAAACATACTTTTTCTCTCACTTCTCTCTCTACTTTCTCTCACTAGAAAACAACAACCCTCTTGATATATCAAAGATTATCATACTTCTACAAGTGGAAACTTTGAGGTAACATTGGGAATATATGAACTAACGGTGGCAATAATACCTCAGATTGATTTTCTGTTCAAAGCCGGGACACACCCTAATGCTACTAATCAGCAACCTACCGCACCTCGTTGTCATCAAAAATCCCAAACGCTCCGTCCTAACAGCAGATCCAAACATCCCCTTCTTGCTACTCAAATTAACAGATCCAAACAGCCCCTAATCTGCTGTAAACTGCATATCCAAACAGTCCTCGCTGCTGCTAATCAGCAGACCCAAACACCCTCTTTTGTGTTTTTCTACCAGCCAACAAACACCCCCCCCCTTTTCATCATCTCGCAACAACTAACGCTCCATATCAACCCCCTTACCGATCTTCATAGCAATAAGACAAACACCCCTTTGGCTGCATATAAATCCGAAACAAACTCACCCGACAGTGGCTAATAAGTGTGAAAACATTTATCCTTTTACCACTTATTTCCAATAATAACAAGACCAAAACGTGTAATTTATGTCGTAAAAGTCAAAATTATGCGTGGTTTGTGTTTTTATTGTGTTTTAGGACCAAAAGATGAAAAATGAAGAAAACACGGGCTTTCACGGGCTTTTATCGAAGAAAACGAGAAAAGACGAAGTCAAAAGATCAAGAGTGCTAAAAGAACGGATGTCCAAGACCTATTTTGAAGATTCATCGAAGAAAAAGTCTAAAGACGGAAGTTTAATGAAGTCGAAGAACTCAAGTCTAAATTATAGAAGAAAATTAATAAGACAAGTTCAAGTCCCGAGACGACGTCGAGAAAAGACAAAGATTTAAATCGAGTCGAGAAGAAAAGAAAGAAGGAAGCACACCACACATGCACTCCCCATTTCCCTATAAATACCCTCCTAATCACATTAGGAGGGTGGTTAGCTAGTTTTAGTTTTTTCATTTTCCCTTTCTAGTTTTTAGAGAGAGAAAGTTCCCAACATTCTCTCACTAAGTTTCATCTTTTTCTTTCAAGTTTAAGGTTTGAATCACTCTTGTATTCGGATTTCATTAATAAAGTTCAAGTTTAAGTTTTTTGTTCTTTTATCTCTTTCAACATTTTTTGATTTTGCTTATTCTTTGATCCAAAACTTCATATTTGATCCGATTAGTTCTTAATGCGTGATTGATTTTGAAGTTTTAGTCAAGAAAAAGTTAATCTTTTACCCTTCAAAAGCTTTCATACGTATAGGTTATAAGCTTTTTATGCTTAGTGGCTTATTCGAATGTTTTAGCTTAATAACTTTTAAACTTTCTTAAAAAATTCATCTTTTTAAGGCTCGTATTATTAAGTTCATGTGTTTAGATTCAAAAGTTTTCAAGTTTGTGCTTATTTATCTTTGTATAGAAGCTTGAAGGTGCTTATTGGTAACTGCTTATTCATTTAAGCTTATTTTCTCTTTGGACGCCATTTCCATCTTAGAAGGGTTTTTACCTTGGTATGATCTCTTGGCTTCGATCGCATAGATTACGATCCGTTTGTTCTTCCCTGGTGCGATCACACACTTAGATCACCCAATACGATCTATGGGTGCGATGGTGTGTAACAATCTTCGATTTCGATCGCATTGATTGCGATCTGTTGTGTTACGATCACAAACCACGATCAAGGACCACGATCCACTTATTGCGATCGTGGTTGCGATCTGGGAGTACGATCTTGCTTTCCATCGCATTGCTTGCGATCTGTCCCTAGACTGCGATCATGAGTACGATCGGTGGGCACGATCCATATTACTGATTGGGTACGATCTACTGTTGCTTTTGTTTTACTTTCCTTAGAATTTAAATTTAATCTTTCCCGCCTTTTGTCTTAAACTTATTTTTACTAAGTTTTTAAGTATTTAATCATTTACGTTTTTATTTCCAAAGATTGTATTCGTTTATTTGTAGGTTGATTTTTAAAGCTTCCATTTTACTCATCGACAATTAATTACTTTTAGTTTAAAAATAGATAATCAAGCAAACCATCCTCTTGATCACCAAAAGACAATTGAGTCGCACTAATTAACGGTAATCAATTCGAAGAGACTTGGAACTACGAACTTTCATAACTAAGTAA